>RDPX01000532.1:5941-16330 GCA_003991215.1 Morbakka virulenta
CCTCTCTCTTATACACATATATATGTGTATAAGAGAGCGCTCTCTCTCTCTCTCTCTCTCTCTCTCTCTCTCTCTCTCTCTCTCTCTCTCTCTCTCTCTCTCTCTCTCTCTCTCTTTCTCTCTCACACACACACATCTTCTTTAGGATCCTTGCAATTCCTAACAAAGCACTTTTTTGTACAGCTCCTACATCATCCGGTACCCCAAATTGTTCAATCCACCTATCAAATTCTTTTGTCACACTTCCAAGGGCACTTACAACCACAGGAACAATCTGCACCTTCCTCAGTTGCTGCAGTGTACCAGTTTGCATTCACAAGACCTAGTATTTTTCCACCTTTTTCTTTCCTTTTCATTTACTCTTCTATCAGCGGGCACTGCAATATCACAAATTCCATACCAATGTTTACTCTTTACCCCTTTACAATTTTCAAACGTCCTTCAACTTCACTATCATTGTTTTCGTAAAGCTTCAGATCATTCATATAAAATAAGTGGGAGATCTTACCATTACCTATCCTAAATCCATATTGTGAGTAATTGCGTCCTAAAGACAATGGAATGAATGAAATGCAAAAGAGGAGGGCAGAGAATGAATTACCTTGAAAGATTACTCGTTTGATATGGAGATCGTTGCATACAATCGTACCTTTTTCATGAGATAGGTGCAGCTTTGTTTTGCATTGAGCCATATTAAACTTCAAAGAACCAATAATAATCTAGAACACTGAAAATATAAAGTGGTCTCAGAATCCATCTGTGTGGAAGGCTATCAAATGCCATTTATTAGTCGTTCCAGGCACAACTTATGTTTCTTTTTTACGTATTACAAGTTTCAATGATCATTTTGTTTATTAATAATAGATTTTTCAGCCGCGTGAGCCCCTTTTGCACCCGTTTTTTTCTAAAGGCAATAGATTGTTTCCTTCCAGTTGTTTGTAGGTTCTGTCAGTAAGTATTGAAGTAATTTTTATGTTGTGGAAAGACATGCTATTTGCCCACAGTTTTTGGGATCCTCTGTCCTACTGCTTTTAGCAAGTAGATACTTTGTGCCTTAACATAACCAGCTGGGTGTTTGTTCTGGGTGCTGCATCAATTTATAAGTTTAGCAAAGTTGTGATGCGTTGACGACAAAGCGTTTAACCAGAAATTTGGTACTTTGTCTAACCCAGGTGATTTCCATTTTTGCACTTTTGGTAGGATAGACTCTGAAACAGTTATACTCTCCCATTCTTGTACTTTGACACTTTCGTTCCTATTTTGTGAGTTTGAGGTACATACAGCAGATTCTTTATATACTTTTAATCCTCCCCAGATTACATTCAAAGCATTTTCAATATTCTCTTGACCTGGGGTGTCTTTCACTGTACCTAAATTTTTTCCAAATTCCGATCAATAATACCAGCTCTGTATCTCACTGTAGCAACTAATAAGATATTGATTGCATTGATTTTATTCTTCCCATTCGGTTTTGATTTAGGGATCAGCCTAAGTCTTCTACTTTATTCCTTGGCGATTTTCTTTTTTATTTCGCTTTACTTCATCTTATCCAATTCCAGTTTTCCAAGGTATGTATAGCTTTTATCATCTGCTTCGCTCATCATCTCCTCGTATGGAAGCTGAATTCCATCGAATTTGAAAAGTTTTCCTCGTTTGAGAACCACAACTCCACATTTCTTTAAACTAAAATCCATTTCAATATCTTGCCTAAAAACAAAAACTGTGCTTACAAGAAAATCAATTTGATATTCACTATTCCCAAAGAGTTTAAGGTCATCCATAAAGAGAATGTTATTCAACTTGAATTCATTTTCTCCCAACTGATAAAACGCACAAACGTTTCTAAGCAGAAGAGAAAGAGATATCATGCCTAAAATAAATAATAAGGGAAAAAGACTCCTTGAAAGATTTTCTTATTTACATCTACATCATAAATTTCCTCTGTACTAGAAGTGTGTAAGAGCTTCCACTGTTTCTTGCTTCTTCCTAGTAACTGTCGAACATTTTTAGCTTTGGCAAACAATTTCAGACATTCGTTTATCCACTTATGATGGATAAAGTAATAAGTTTTTTTATAATCGATTCACGCCATAACTAGATTGTGTGCCTCTTCTTCCAATCTTTTACGTTTGTCAATCAACAACTGATCTTTGGTACCACAACCACCCTTTTTACACCCTTTCTATTCTTCATTAAACATTCTTTCGTTAGCTAGATGCATGTCAATATATGTAACTATCATGCTTGTCAACAACTTCTACATTAAGGGAAGGCACTTAATAGGACGAAAGTTGTCAACAGCTTTTCCGTTTGGAGAGTCTTTTTGACACAAAGAGTCCTTCCATATGTCATCCATGTTGGCATTCAGTCACTCCTTCAAAAATATGGGACATTCAGCTATTGTTTCATGCAAGTTATTGATATTTTCTCTCCAATAGACCTGCACCTCAACCTTTCCTGGTGCTTTCCAATTTAGCATTCGTTTGCGTTCATTTTTCACTTTATCTGTATTGATAATCTTGTCTTGCTCATGCCTGATATTGATCTCTTCCTTCATATTATTAAGCCATTCAGGCTGTTTGTTGTGATTCTTTCGAAGACTCCATATGGTGCTCCAGAAATTCTTGCTTTCTTCTGCATCAAGAGTTTCACCTCCTCTTCCTTCTTTACCATTCAGTTCATTATAGACATTTTTTTATCAACAGAGCACAATCTGTTTATCCTGTATTGAGCTATTCTTTGTTCAATGACGGGTGATTTTGGAACGTTTTGCCAACATTTTGTGTTTTAACTCTTCAAGTACTGTTGTTAATCCTTCCCCTTTTACCTATACTTTCTTACTAAGAACTTAAGTTTTTTCTAGCTTTTTTCACTTAACTGGCGGTTCTCTTTCCAGGAAATTTACTCCCTTTCTCAGTCCTTTAATATTATTCTCTAGTCGCCTTTTCCATCATGGTTCTCGTACCATACCCTTAACAAATTTCTTCAGCCCTATTTGGACTGCAACCCAAACTTTCACTGCTCTAATAAGATTATTAGTTGTCAACCTATATATATATATATATATATATATATATATATATATATATATATATATATATATATATATATATATATATATATTCCCACTGCTTTGGTTTTAACTATTAACTTATCAAGAGAACTCTTAGCAATCTTTCTGCCATCAGTATTTCTACCTTAACCTTTATTTCTTGCAACTGATCAATTGTGGTTTGTGCTTCTTGATCGGGTAAAAACCTGTCAACCACAAAAAGGTTGTCATTAATAATTGTATATGTTTCATTATTACTGTAGTCCATCAGATCGTTCGGTGGCGTGCGGCCATCAATATTTTTTTCATTTATTGTAGGATCCATAATAGCTTTCTCACTGTTGACTACCTCTACGTCCTTGATTTTTCTTTGGATATTTTCGAGCTGACGCCCAGAAAGCCAGCCATTTCTCCTTGTGGCACTCGCCTGATCACGTAATCGTTGTTCAGTCACTCCAATTTTTAAGACACCACGCTCTCTCCATTCCCTGGACATTCGCTATATGCAGCCTCTAACAGGTCTACCACCATCTTTAAAAGATCTTCGATAGAAACATTGCATTACTACCATGTTCCCGTCTTTTGACCAATTTGTTCGAGCAGTAATTTGATGTCGACCGGGCCCACGCTGCCCAACCGTGGGGCACCTGCCGGACCAGGCACTTTTACATGCTACTCCAGTGTCATTTACGTCGTTATTTGAAACACATTTTTCAGACATTTTGACTCATAGTAGCTTTATACCACCAGTATTTTTTTCGAGACACCATCTCTAGGAAGATGGCTGATCAGAGCTGAGGACCTCCATTTGGCCTATATATGATAAGCCTGCCAGACGTCAACTTGGTATTTCACACCTCGGAATTTGATTTTATTCATAGTTTACCTTCTCTTAGGTGGACTGCCAATCAAGGCTTATGAGCTCCACCTACGCAGGGCTAACAGGTACTACACCTTGCTCAAGAGGGACCTAAAGGTAGTTGTGGCAAAGGCTAACCTCATTTGCACACGTCGAAACACCACAACCGGATGCATTTTAACGTCATACCCAGGACGAATTATTATTATTATCATTATTATTATTATTATTGTATTGTGTTGTATTGTATTATATTACATTATATTATATTATATTATATTATATTATATTATATTATATTATATTATATTATATTATATTATATTATATTATATTATATTATATTATATTATATTATATTATATTATATTATATTATATTATATTATATTATATTATATTTTATTTTATTATATTTTATTATATTATATTTTATTATATTATATCTATGCCTTCTACTCCTAGCGTCCATCTACTGTGGAAGCCTTTGATGGACCAGGTATGATTTTTTTAGAGGAAATTTAATGTATTTTATTGATTGTAGACTAAAACAATATTAATTGCTATGTGCAGGATGAAAATGTCAGACTCCATGAATGTTTTCTGCCATCATTTGGTTGGTTACAATTGGTTACACAGTATATAAATACGAAATAAAATTTTAGTCCGTAAGTATTTACTCTACGCCTTCTTCCAGGATCATCCCAGTAGCTACTCCTACAATCTCGTTTATTTATACAAACTATCTTGCATTATCTCCTGGAGGCACACCTTTCTTTTGTTGAGCTTTGCATTCTGTCTTCCACTTTCTCTTACTTCCCCTGCTCAAGTAAGACATTAACAAGAGCCACCTCTCTTCTGGCTCTTGGTTTCTTCGATGGTCTTCTGTGCAAGAGTAACATGGCTGGAATATGTTCCTTCCTTTAGAGTCGACATGTTAAAAAAAGGGCACATAATTCAGCATTTATGGTGAGCTTACGCCCGCTTTGGATAAAGTACAAAGGAAAGCAGGACTAAAGTTAGCTTGCTGGAGAGGGAATATGTCATCAATTTTCCAAATTCTGTTTGGTGCTGTGTGTTTGCCGTTGTTTTACATTGTATGAAAGGGCTATCAGTTGCTTTGTTTATTTGGCGTTTTTTTGTTTGTTTGTTTAAAGTAGAATAAATTCATTGCTCTTTTTTCGGTATTTATAAGCGACCTTTCCCCGCGAAAGGGTTGGGTAATTTCTAAACAGAATATGTTTATATATGATATACTATTGTTTTTTTCAGTTCATCGTTTTATTTCATTTGCAACCATTTTATACTTCTCGCTTATTCTTTTTTGTGTAGTTGTGATTTTCTTAATCAAGCAGGCTACTTTTTTTATTATTCGTCGTGTGTTATCTGCTTATATGCTTGTATATTTTCCTATACCAGGTATATATGATGTAGCTTTTAATAGGGCACAGAAGAGCAAGGTTTACTGCAAGACCAAGAAAGAGAAAGAATGCCATTATCTTTATATTGTATTTAATATCTATGAAAACAGTGTTATGTAATTTACTATAATACGTCGTATGGCTTTGTTAAGTGAAAGGGAAACGGAAGATCTTACTGCCTGATTGTGTTCATTCAACTTCTGTTATTTCCCATTTACACCTGAGGTTCGAATACAAGGGTCAGAGATGCAAATAGCAGAAGGATTCCAAAACTACTTGTTAAGGTATTGTGAATAAATTGTCTATATTGCTCACACTTAAGCAGCTCTTGTAACTGCAATGCCCCAGAGTGATTTCAAGTTTACGTATGCTTTATGCCGCAAAAACACCTTGTAGTAACAGTAAAACTCTTCATCCCAAAATCCAAAAGTAATGACAGAAAAATGTGCCTCCATTTATCTAATTGACGAGAATTCAGTGTATGTTATTTACTGACAAAAAAGTCAGCCAATGTTATTTTTTTATTTTCTATTTTTAATTTTTAAGCTGCAACGGCAGTCGAAAACAAATATAATGATAATATATAATGTGTATATAATGTAAATGTATGATAGATATATAAAATATTATATATATTTGTTTGTGTGTGTGACGGTATCACTGTTGCCATCTGCCCGTGTCTGTATATTGCAAGTCTCATTTCATCTTTTAACAGGAAATATTAGACTCCATTGTTTCTTTGTTTTAAAACTTGAATCGACATGTCAAAGCCACTACGAGCAAGTGCCCAACAGTATCTATATGTTTTGAGCAATCGTGAAATTTCCAAACATTTTACTTGTTAAATAAACTGTTGCCATTAACTAAAACATTCCCGAGCTTCTTTTTCATGTGACTATCCTATTTTTTTATTTATGGCGTGCTTACTGCTTATAAACTAAGGATCCTTTGTGGCATTTAAGTTGTTTGGGGGATGCAAAAAGAGGTCGCAGTGCCATAAAGCCTCATCGCACCGTTAATAATTACCGTAGCTTTTTATGCTGCTTTCTCGCATATCGGGCTAATTACTTAGTTCTACTTAGTAGCTATTTGCCCTTTCATCGTATAGCCTTGTTCTGTTTTCTTACTGCAAAAAGGGTTTTGAAGCTTTCTACCTCGTTCTCTACTTTTGTCCTATGCTCTTCGAGGCTTTTCATAATACCATGACATGCGTTGTTCACCCACCCATAACATGTCGTTACTCGTTGGCAGGCCTTGTCTTTTCTTCTTTTCCACAGCATTTGCCTTCCGTTTGAAAACCTGGCCCTGGGTCATAAAAAACAATATTCTGCACGATTTATAAACAGCCTTCTTGAGGCCGGAGTTCAGAGTTTTACCCTAACTGATTTTGAAAATGATACAATTTTGAATAACATTTCTAGATGGATTTTTTGTGATTTGAATTTGTTCAAAGCATTATGTGCGATTTTTCGAACATCGATATTTTTGGTAGCATGTTTGACAGGTAGGGAAAGAACAATTGCTTGAAAGCTGAATAGAATCAGGTAAAAAAGAATTTTGCTGGGTGTTGACAGTTGTTAACTCTCTTGTTTTTCCATTTTGTTTCACATCTGAGAGGTTTTTTTATTTCGGTTTTGGCAATGATCATGCTTTTGGGTTATTTTCAATTGAAGGTTAGAGAGCATTGTTTAAAAATGATTGAAGAAGCATTGGTTGGAAATTACACTGCTACCACTGGCAGGTGAGTTGGCAACATTGTCCTTAAACCTTTAACTGTGAAACAAGATATTTGTATGCATGATTTGTATGTGTTTACCTTGCAGTTTTCGTCACGTTACCTTTTTCTACATTTTAAACCGTTAAAGAAACAATTACATTACTTTACATTGCATTCACAAACCAGATATATTGGGGGCTGCATGATTTTAGTATTTCCCTTATACCACAGCGAAGATATTAGCTCAAGCAGGAGAACGTATCAAAATGTGCATAGTTTGCCGAACTACCTGAAAATTGTATGTATTTTTAAACAGTTATATATATATTTATTTTATGTAAATGTAGTCATATCAGTGATTTTTTTACAACAGTTTGCAAGAAATAATAACATTTGTTTAAAAGACAATTGCTAAATAGCTATTTAAAATGCAACCCAATAATGTTGTGGGTTGGAATACCTAAGAAAATTATCGCCTGATGTTGTGGATACAATTCTGACCAAGGTAAAAAAGCTCGGTACAATAACACGGAGAACTTATTTACTTTCGATGGTACAAACGTAATCCTTTTCTCACCTGCCATGATTCAAGATCACATACCGTAGCTGATTTCCATTGAGTCGAGTTTCATCATCAATGATCTTTTTTATCAGCTTTGAGTCTGTCAACTCGTATGTAATATAGTCATTATAAATAAACATCGTTTGCTTTAGCAGTAGATTATTTGCAAGCGTACGTGGCATTATGTGCCAGTAAGCTTTTTTCGTGCAGAAAAGGAAAAGACACAACCTAGCTTTAATCCTAAGTCACAGCGGCTACTTTTACAACAATCTTACAAGATATAAGTCAAATTAGGCGTAACTCCAGTTATACATGTAAAAACATTTCGGAAACCAATAAGCTTTTTAAACTGTTTAAAGTGTACATTACTTCTTATATGTATAAATGAGTTTCCAAGAGGCATAAAATTTATGCCTTTACCTTAATTGTCAAATGAGGCATTTAGCAGGTAATTAGAGATGGGCGGCTTTCGGATTTTTGTACGTTACTCTATATTCCCTTAGTTTGATTGTACAGTGCTATACATTTTAGATCTGTAATGGCTGCAGAATTTGATGCCGTTGAACTGGAATATCAAGTATTTTGTAGCAGTAAATTACACAACGTATATCGCATGACTGCATTGAAGAAGGTGAGACAAATTTCTTTCCATAATGGGATCTTAAATTCCATTTTGTTAGATTGATGTTATTCCTAAACAATGCAATAGGGTTGGAATAATTAATGAGTTTTGAAATCGGTAATACAGCATCGGAGTATTAGAACACTGTCAACCGCAAAGTTGGCTGCGTGACCTATAAACTCTTGTGTGTGTGTGTGAACCCTGATTTTGAAATGTACTGCTAAAAAAGGTAACTTTTAGGTTTGTGAAGAATAAGTGGAAATCTCAGGTGAGATAAGATCACCCCATAACATGATTTTCTATCCTCCTGTATGAAATTTATTGATCATGGTACTGTGAGTGATTTGTGTTACGTTCCACACCGACCAAAAGAAAAAGCCTATTCTAAACAGTGGTTCTTGTTTCCATAGTCCACGTTTACTAAAGTAACAGGTAGAAAAATTTTATTACTTTCAAGATTTTAATGATTTTCAGAAACGTATTCAAGAAATTAAAACATTTTGAAAAGTGAAGCAAATAATCGCCTACACTGAAGTAATAACGTGTTTAAGCTTACTACTGTAATGTCTTTACGGACCAATAGTAACCATTTGAAAAACAGCTACACGTGAGCCTTATCTGTGGTTCGATGTCTGCAATTCGAGCAGCATTAGAATAATAGGTATATCGGTGAAAATAAGAGAAGACATTTCTGACGTGCCTCTGGTTTTAATTTATATTTTGAAAGGCCACCCTATGCTGATGATGGAAATATTTTCCTTTTAGGTCATTTCTGTTACCAACTAACCCTAAATATTTTGAAATATTTTGACAGTATCACTTTCTGTTGAGTATATATTTTTTTGCGTTGTACAATTCTGACTCATTCTTTCCATCACATACCCCTCTGATTTGGTTTTCCAATTCCTTGCAGTAACTACCAAAAAAATCGAACAAAATATCAAATTGACCTTTTTCGTATCCATGGTCTAAGCATTTCAGTTACTTTCTCATCTCGAAATACTTCCCTTCAAGTGCACATATTGTTTCTTTCTATTAAACTCATCTTTATTGCTTTTTTGTCAGTTATCAGAATATCAGGCTTGATAGCATTGTTACTTGGTCCTTTTGTCCAAATCGATCAGTATGGCGCACTTAATCTTAGTTCGATCGCTTTTAACCATTGCAAGAGGTGATACAAGCCTGTACCATAGGATTCTACAGTTTCTTTCATTTCTTTCAACTTTTATCGCATTAAGTGATACGCAGATCTTAATGTTAACTCGTGACGTGCCTTGTTGAGTTATTGTGCTAGTTCCGTTTAGGAGCACAGCAGATAAATAGTTTCTTTTGCTTGCTTAAATAAAGTGCATGTCCAGTTATCTGTTCTCTTCTTAAATTTATACTTTGTGGGTAGTAACTGCAAAATTATTGGTTCATTTGTTGACAAAATTACATCTAGATTGTTTTTCCTGGTTTGAAGTATGGTTTTACTGGTTTTTTATATTTTTTCACTACTGTTGACATTGTGTATAATCCTAACCAAGGTTTGTTTCTAACTCACGCTTAAATAGAGAAATTGTTGTAAGATGCTAAGTTGTTTTAGGATGCTAAATTGTTATAGGATGCATTCTACTTGGATTAATTTGTAGTTGTCATCTTTGATCTCAATCATTTCCTCTTCATACGTGACCACGTTGGAACGTCTTATCTTATAACCTCAAAAAATCCTTTTGTCGATGAGCAATCGATCGTTCGTGCTACGACTTTTCCTTCTATTTACGTTCGACCCAAGAGGTTAGTTGTTATTAGCATCTAGAAACTCATACGGCATTTCTGCAAAAGATTGTTGTTTTTATTATCATTGTTGTTGTTGTTATTATTATCGAGTGGTTACACACCATCTAGTGATGGATGGGTGAAAAACCCACATTCAGCGCCTAACAACAAGCCAGGAAAGTTGAATGCAGGCACATGTACTGTTATTATTATTATTATTATTATTATTATTATTATTATTATTATTATTATTATTATTATTATTATTATTATTATTATTATTATATTATTATGCACGGTTTTCTTATGAATGCTGTTTATTTACAATTACTTACCGGGTCACACCCAGTGACCTGAGGCAAGCAAAGGTTTCTACGAGCAACTTAATTTTTCAATAAA
>RDPX01000532.1:18974-31976 GCA_003991215.1 Morbakka virulenta
TCATCTATCTCAGGCTGATCATTATTATTGTTCTGATCTTGTTCTTCATTTCCAATCACATTAATCACATTTTCTATCTCATTTTCATTCATCTTGACTACTCTCACAATAGCTTTTGCATTTGCATCTCCAGCTTGTTCTTCCACAACACTATCATCAACTTGCCTGTTATCATTTCGAAGTTGGTCAATTTGCGCGTCATTCAGTCTTTTGTACTTGAATATGTCTCTGCGCACATTTGCAAGTTTATTACTATCAAAATTCTTTTGAAAGTCATTGCCTACTATCTTCCTCCATTCAACGTAAGTCTGTTCCGTTAAATTTCTTGTGGGCATCCTTTGGGCTATATAAAATGCTCGTAAAACGTTTTTGTAATCCTCTATGGACCATTTATGTCTTTTTGTCTTTTGTGTTGATGTTGTTGAAATCACTACAGGTTCAGGGTTAGGGGGATCCTGGTTCTGATTACCTTGTAGTTCATTTTTTGAGGGATTCATTCCAGTAGCAGATTTTTCGAACACCCCAGCCTGGTTTCCTACTGAGAGACGCGTCCCTTGTTGACCCGCGCGACGGACGATGCGGTATGTTTTATGTCTTGTTCTCATTTCATTTCGGGGTGCATTTTAACCTTACTGCTAAGGGACTGAGTATTCCGTGCCATTTACCATCTGGTACTTCGAACACATCGCGGATCGTGGACAGACTCAACTCGGCCGGACGTCAACCCGGTATTTTATGGCCTCGGGGTAGGCTAACAGGTGCTACACCTTGCCCAAGGGTGACCTGGAGCTAGCTGTGGCAAAGGGTAACCTCATTCGCCCACGTCGAAACTCCACAACCGGATGCAGTTTAACGTCATACCCAGGACAATTATTATTATTATTATTATTATTATTTTGAAAAATTTTTAACTGGCTGATCTTTATACCGTAATTGTTCCTGTGCCGCGCATATCAGAGCCTCTGTTTCAACCTTCAAGTCACTTCTTGTCAACCAATCCCAGTTCTTGTCTTTGTCTATTATATCGGTTGTCTCCCTCGCAAACTGACCATACATGTTCTTTTCCCTCCATCTTTTCTGGAACTCTTCCCGCTTTCGCTTCTTGAACTCACTGTTATTTACTGTTCCTTCAGTTTGAATTGTTCTAGCATCTTTAACAGCAACTAAAAGAGGTTCCTCAGAGCTTAAGACATACTGGCCAAGACTGTTTTCCTCTGCATTCACCACCACTTCCACACTACTCAATCCCCTACCACNGAATCGCCTGTTCCTGTGCCGCGCATATCAGAGCCTCTGTTTCAACCTTCAAGTCACTTCTTGTCAACCAATCCCAGTTCTTGTCTTTGTCTATTATATCGGTTGTCTCCCTCGCAAACTGACCATACATGTTCTTTTCCCTCCATCTTTGCTGGAACTCTTCCCGCTTTCGCTTCTTGAACTCACTGTTATTTACTGTTCCTTCAGTTTGAATTGTTCTAGCATCTTTAACAGCAACTAAAAGAGGTTCCTCAGAGCTTAAGACATACTGGCCAAGACTGTTTTCCTCTGCATTCACCACCACTTCCACACTGCTCAATCCCCTACCACCATCTTTTCGTTTGATATATAGCCTATCCACGTCACTTTTCGGATGAAACGCACCATGCATTGTCATCGTCTTTCTGGTCTTCCTATCAATCGTCTTTAATTCACTCTCTTTCCATCCAATGATCCCCGCTCCGTACCTGAAAATCGCTACTGCCCAAGTGTTAATCGCCGTAATCTTATTTTTTGCATTTAATTTGGATTTCAAAATTAATCTTAACCTTCACCATCCAATGATCCCCGCTCCGTACCTGAAAATCGCTACAGCCAAAGTGTTAATCGCCGTGATCTTATTTTTTGCATTTAATTTGGATTTCAAAATTAATCTTAACCTTCTTTTATACTCTTTCGTTGTTTTACTCTTCATCTCATCTCTAATTTTGTCGAGTTCGACTATTCCTAAGTAGGTATAGCCATTCTCCTCAACCTCCTTCATTATTTCCCCACTAGAGAGATCTATACCCTCACATGTACTTATTTTTCCCCTCTTCATAATCAACACTCCACATTTTTTTATTCCGAATTCCATGCCTATATCTTTGCTAAAAATCTGAACAGTTTTCAATAGCAAATCAATTTGGCTCTCATGGTACTCAATCATTCGGCCTCTTTATTGTGTTTTTTCTCAACACTCCATATATCCCCTCAAAACTTCTTACTTTTTTCAGCATCAGGTATGTTACCTGTTCTAATTCCACCACCACTTAGTTCTGTATAAACTTTCTTTTGGTCAATGCTAAATGGTCTATTTTGGCGAAATTGTTTGATTCTCTGTTCGTACCGTTTGATCTTCGCACTTTTTCGCAATTATTCTCTGCTTTAATTCTTCCATCACAGTTTTAATAACTTTCCTTTTCACTCTATACTTTTCCTCCAACTTCCTAAGTTTGTAGATTTTCTTTATACCAACCTGTCCCTTCGACTCCCTGTCAAGTAAACTTAGGTCATGCTTTAATCTTTTGATATCATTTTCAATTCTTCTCTTCCACCTTGGCTCCTCCTTCTCTTTTTTCTCTAATTTCTTCAAGCTCAGTTTTTCAGCAACCTACACACTCACTGCTCTGATCAAATTATTCGTTTCTGTGATGTTCTTTCTGTTTACATATGAGATGGTCTCATTGACTTTATCAGTTAGCCTTTTGAGGTTTTTCTTGTCAAAGTTTTGAACGATATTCCATCACAATCTTTTCCATCTAACAAAATCACTTTCAATTCATCTATAATTTGTTTNTTCGACTCCCTGTCAAGTAAACTTAGGTCATGCTTTAATCTTTTGATATCATTTTCAATTCTTCTCTTCCACCTTGGCTCCTCCTTCTCTTTTTTCTCTAATTTCTTCAAGCTCAGTTCTTCAGCAACCTACACACTCACTGCTCTGATCAAATTATTCGTTTCTGTGATGTTCTTTCTGTTTACATATGAGATGGTCTCATTGACTTTATCAGTTAGCCTTTTGAGGTTTTTCTTGTCAAAGTTTTGAACGATATTCCATCACAATCTTTTCCATCTAACAAAATCACTTTCAATTCATCTATAATTTGTTTCTGTTCTTGATCTATACCATCTTCCTCTACTTCTCCAATTTCAGACCCTTGTACATGGGTGATTTGTTCCTTTTCGTCGTCATTCTCATTCTCCTGAACATTGGTTTCCCTTTCATCAATCTCATCATCTATTCCCCCTTCATTTAATTGAGATTCTCTCTCAATTTCTCTCCTGATCATTTCCAGCTCAAGTTCTGACAACCATCCATTTATTCGTATAGCTCTTGCTTGGTCACACACGCGTTGCTCANTCCATCTAACAAAATCACTTTCAATTCATCTATAATTTGTTTCTGTTCTTGATCTATACCATCTTCCTCTACTTCTCCAATTTCAGACCCTTGTACATGGGTGATTTGTTCCTTTTCGTCGTCATTCTCATTCTCCTGAACATTGGTTTCCCTTTCATCAATCTCATCATCTATTCCCCCTTCATTTAATTGAGATTCTCTCTCAATTTCTCTCCTGATCATTTCCAGCTCAAGTTCTGACAACCATCCATTTATTCGTATAGCTCTTGCTTGGTCACACACGCGTTGCTCAGTTGATTCAAACAGTCCTATTTATTTCCATTCATTGAGCATTCTCTGTCTATACCCTCTTACAGGTTTACCATCTTCATTAAAAGGCTTACCTTTATAGTAACATTTCATAACAACTTTATTTACGTCCTTATTCCACTTTATACTAGCAGTTATAGGATGACGACCGGGCCCACGTTGCTGAGCTAGGGGACACCTGCTGGGCGAGAGACCTTCACAAGTTGTTCCAGCCTCATTCACGCCGTTACTTTCATTAATTTTATCTGACATGTTTACACTCATTTGAGGATTAGTGAAGTTAAGGTTACACTACCACTGGTATTTTTTCAAGACACCATCTTTAAAGGAGTTGCCAACCAAAGCTAAAGAGTCCTCTTTACCCATAAGGCAGACTAGACCCCGTCGGATGCCAACCCGACATTTCTTGGTCTAGGGGAGAGCTAACAGGTAATACACCTTGCTCAAGGGTGACCTGGAGGTTCTTGTGGCAAAGGGTAACCTCATTCGCCCACGTCGAAACTCCACAACCGGATGCAGTTTAATGTCAATACCCAGGACAAATTATTATTATTATTTACACATTTTCTATGAATTGTTTTCTTAAAATCCAGCACCGGGTCACTACCAGTGACCTAGGGTAAAGGAAGTTTTGGTAATAAAATTAAATAGAGAGAGCTCGTCTAAGCAAATGAGCACTTCCGTTCAAAACAATTTTCTGTACTTCTTGCAAAGAAGGTTCCCCTGGGATTTGTTTCAAAAATTATCTGTTCCTTTCTTGATGAGGCCTAGTGCACCCACAATAACAGGTATTGTCTTTGTTTTTAGATGCAACATCTTTTCCACCTCTATCTCTAAATCCTTATATTTAGCAAGCTTTTCAAAAGTCTTAGCAGAGACATTCCTGTCCGAAGGGACACTCATGTCTATCCAGAGGCAAGTGTTCTCTTTCCTGTTCTTGATGACAATGTCTGGGCGGTTTGCTTGTATGGTACGATCCGTTTGTATGGGAAAATCCCACAAAATTGTAATATCCTTACTTTCAGTTACAGGTGCTGGATGATGTTCATACCAGCTAGCTTGCGTTTTAATGGAAAAGTGTTGACAAATTTTCCAATGTAGGTATTGGCCAACTCGATCATGACGGTTTTTATATTCGTTTGGTGTTAGAACCGAGCAGCCAGAGACAAGGTGGTCAATAGTTTCGGTTTTGTCCTCACAGAACCTACATTCTTGATTGGCACCGTTATGTAAAACATTAGCTTGGTAGTTCCTGGTGAACAGACTCTGATCTTGGGCAGCAAGAATAAAGCCCTCTGTTTCCCCTTTCAGTCCGGCGCTCCTCAGCCACTGATGGGTTGCTTCTTTGTCTACATCAGCATTGTTGCTTCGGGCTGCGAACTGTCCGTGGAGAGGTTTTTCTTGCCACCTAGATTCGAGTCTGTCCAATCCAGTTTTCTTTGCTTTTTGCTTGGTTTTTTTAGCTGCAACTGTTGGGTTTAGTGTGTTATCAACCTCAAGATCAACACCTAGTTCTCGGAAAAACTTCTCTGACTCTTTAAGGATTGAATGCAATCTTTTGGAATTTTCATGCCTATAAACGTGTTGAAGCATCCAATCATTGGTTAAATCAAGATATTGTGAGAGGCCAATAATGGATGTTTTATAAGAGAGCTCAAACTGGATCATCCCCCTACCTCCTGTATTCCTAGGGAGGTACAAACGATCAACGTCTGATTTAGGGTGATGCATCAAATTACAAGTCAGTTGCTTCCTTATCTTTGTATCTAGCCTCTTCAAATCACTTAGATTCCAATTTATAATACCAAAGCTGTAAGTTACTACCGGCACTGCTAGAGAATTTATTGCTGATATTCTATTTTTTGAGTTCAATTCAGTTTTCATGATGGACCTCACTCTCCTTATGCATTCTTTCCTTATCTTTTCCTTCATTTTCGAGTGCTGTATGCCGTCACCTTCACTTACACCTAGATATTTATAACTGCCTTCTTGTTCTAGATCTTGAATCACCGTCACTTCATCCAGTTCAATATTTTCAGTTCTTTCTAACTTCCCCCGCTTAAAACTTGCTTTGGCACACTTATCAAGACCAAACTCCATCCCTATATCGTCACTGAACCCTTTGACAGTCTTTAAAAGTCCTTCCAGATCACCATCATCCTTAGCGTACAGTTTTAAGTCATCCATGTAAAACAGATGATTTATCTTCCTGCCCATGATCTTATATCCAAGTTCAGTGTCATTGAGGAGCTTCGAGAGTGGGATAAGGGCCATGCAGAATAAAAGAGGTGAAAGAGAGTCGCCCTGAAAGATTCCACATTTTATCTGCATACAGTTAGAAAAAAGGGTGCCATTAGCATGTGTGAGAGTAAGATTGGTCTCCCACAAGGTCATACTGACTCGCAGGAAGTTAATAAAGGCAGGAGAAACTTTGTACATTTCTAGTGTCTTTAAAATCCAGGAATGCGGAACACTGTCAAATGCTTTTTTATAGTCAATCCAGGCCGTGCTTAAATTTTTGTGCTTGGTATGAGCATTTTCAAGAATCATTTTATTTATGAGGAGTTGGTCTTTACAACCATATGAACCTCTTTTACATCCTTTCTGTTCAATTGGAAAAATATTTTGTTCATCCATATGAATATAAGTTCTATCAGTTAATATCGATGTAAGTAGTTTATAAGACGTAGAGAGACAGGTAATCGGGCGGTAGTTCTTAGGGTTCCTTGTTTCGTTACTTTTTGGTAACAAATAGGTAGTTCCAAGGCAAAACCACTTTGGTATAGTTTCGGGTTCTGTTATAATCTTATTGAAAATAACTGCAATCCTATCATGAACAGAAGAGAGAGAGTCTAGCCAAAAATTTGGCACTTTGTCTATTCCGGGGGACTTCCATTTGTGAGATTTTTGAAGAGCCTTTTTAACTTCGCCTGTTGTAATTTCAACCCATATCTGCTCTGGTATATCCCTTGTGCTTTCTTCCAAATTTTGCAACCATTCCGCATTTTCATTAAAACCCTTCTCATTACCCCAGATCTTATTCCAAAATTCACGAACTTCATTTTCCGACGGCACATCCTCTGCAGTTATTGCTTTTTTCCCGATTTCACGATAAAACTTTTTAGCATCAGTTTCAAAGATTTTGTTCTGCCTGTAGAACTTTTGACGTTTGTCAAATCTACGTAACCTCTGCGCCTTAACTTGCAACTTTTGTTTCAATTCTTCCTTCAAACTTGGCAATTGTTCTCTGTCTTTAATGTCATATTTTCGTAAGACTTTCCTAGCTTTACCCGACTTAAAGTTTTCATTTTTTTGCAGTTCCTCCACCAGTGATATCTCCCTCCTAAAGGTTTTGATTTCCATTTCTATCTTTAATTGCCATTTCGGTTTACTGGCTTTTTTGGTACTTTTTCCTTTCTTAATTTTGATTCCACATTTTGTCTGAAGAACCTTTCCTGTTGCATACATTAACTCATTGAGTTCAGTCAAGTTTGGATTAATTTCATTGCAGATTATTTCTAAGGCTTTGTTTCCTAAATTAAAGATATTTTTGAATTTGTGAGGGTGTCTGATTTTAAATAATGATTCTCTTTCCTCGATTTTAGTATGCTGAACTACTGAAAACTCTTCCAAAATGTCTATCTTCATATTTGCCAGTTCTTCTTCATCTACTTCAACAGCTGGTACAGGTCCTACAGATTTTTGCTGTTCCTCCTCTAACACATTTAAGTTGCCATGCATATCAATATTCTCATCAATTGTAAAAACATCACCATCCATTTGTTGTAACTCATTTCCCAGATCTTCTACTAAATTCTCTCTTGTATCATCTTTTACTCTTTCCTTAATGTTTGAGATTTCAACTTCTGTTAATTTCTTTTCGCGAATTATATATCTTCTTTGATTAGCTAGTCTATTCGCATCCATACCTTCCACTTTATCACTATTACTATTTCTTTCACACCAGATTTTAAACGTGTCGTCAGAATTATTAGTTTCAGGCTTTTTAAGTGCATAATAAAAACAGTATATTACTTCAACGTACTCTTCCCTTGTCCATTTTTTTCTTTTTTTCCTTTGAGGTGTGGTATTTATATTACTGGTTGGTGGTTCCGAAGGGCCAGGGTTGAGGGTTACCTCGTTCTAGTGACCTTGCATACTTTCGTTTTGGGAAGAGGTAGACCTAGTTGCATTCTTTTCGACCTCAGGCTGGTCTCTCCCTGAGGGACGCGTCCCTTGTCGACCCGCGCGACGGACGAGGCAGTATGACTTACTTCTGGTTTTAATTTTGATATTTAATATGTACTTCAGCCTTACTGCCAAGAGTAAGGATTGGTTTATGTAGGGTTTTCCTTCCCTGGTATTTTTATTGTGACACCATCAGTAGGGAGGTTGCCAGCCAAGGCTAAAGAGCCCCCTACCCATGAGGCAGACTTTACCCCGCTGGATGACAATTCGGTACTTTAAAGTCTCGGGGTAGGCTGGCAGGTGCTACACCTTGCCCAAGGGTGACCTGGAGGTAGTTGTGGGAAAGGGTAACCTCATTCGCCCACGTCGAAACTCCACAACCGGATGCAGTTTAATGTCAATACCCAGGACAATATTATTATTATTATTATTATTATTATTAAATTAATGTTTATACAGGATACAATACATATATGCAAAATATACATATAAAAACATCAGTATTTTACCTATACTGTAAAAACTGCTATCAATGTGGTCCTGTTTTGACACATCAGTTAACAAAGAGGAAGAAGGAAAAACATAATAAGAACAGGAAGCTAAAAACTGCTTTAGGGCTGATGTAAGACTATTAGCACATAGTAAGACACTGAAAATGCTAAAAAACTATCCAAAATTGAATAGCGGAAATTTAGAGGAACTAATGACTAAAATCTAAAAACCTAAAAATTCAAAGATACTACTGATTTTGTACATGTTTTCAGAGATAAAAATGGGAGATGGAAGAAATCAATAAATTAAAAAGATTAAAAGGTGCAAAGTGAAAAAAGCACATTCGAAAAGTAATCATCTGCACTTCAGTGACTCCAAAGAGGGTCAAGGCCTAAGAATGAGTGCAGCCATTTAATCACCAATGGTAACCTTAAGAAATCCTGGTTTGGCTACTTCATATCGTTCATTTCTATTGTATTTCATAATTTCATTTTTCAAACTAATGGTCAGTTTTACATAATTACAGTAAGACACTATTGTAAGCCAACTGTATTCACCAGCTGAGAACATTTTTCTTAATGCTTGAAGTGATCCATTGTGCCAAGCTCAGTTTCGATCAAGGTCTATTTAATATTACATTAGATTATTGCCCAACTAAGACCAGTTGTCTTGTTTGTAATATATTTAATAAATCTGCAGTGCAATGTCTATAAAAAAATTTTTTAAGCCAAAAAGGATTAACCTTTACGGCAGATCAAAACAGTTGAAGAATCCGTTGCAAAAAAACCTTTAAAAAAATAAGGAGCTTTAACTCAATTTCCTCTGCTCCTCGTACAAAGAGGTAAAATTGCTGTCTGGTTTTGACAAACCGTGTGATCACTTTAGATGTAAGAGCTTTATCATGTCATTAGTCGTAAGCTTTTTCCGAACTACGTTTCGAGATCTAATCATTTCAGTAGCCTGACGATGGGAGAAGTATCTCTCGAAACGTAGCTCGGAAAAAGCTTACGACTCATGACATGATAAAGCTCTTACATCTATGGCTTCCTCTGAGTCCATAAAGTTCAGAATTTTCAAGCGTGTGATCACATCTTTATTATTCTTTAATAATGTAGAAATCATCAAAATTGGTATCTGGGGCTGCCATAATATGTATTTTTCTATCTTATTAAAAATAATTTTCGTGTTCAAAATGTCCTGAAATATAGCAAAAACTTGACGTGTGTGTGCTATGAAGGAGGGTATGTTGTTCATAGAATACCAGGTTTATATTTCCTCGAAAATTCTCAAAGCCCTGGACATATTTTTATAGATTTTTCAGACCCTGTTCAGGGGATGAACTATACACCAAGAGTCAGTTAAGTTGGGAGACATCACATTGTTATTAATTTATTATATATATATATATATATATATATATATATATATATATATATATATATATATATATNATCATCAAAATTGGTATCTGGGGCTGCCATAATATGTATTTTTCTATCTTATTAAAAATAATTTTCGTGTTCAAAATGTCCTGAAATATAGCAAAAACTTGACGTGTGTGTGCTATGAAGGAGGGTATGTTGTTCATAGAATACCAGGTTTATATTTCCTCGAAAATTCTCAAAGCCCTGGACATATTTTTATAGATTTTTCAGACCCTGTTCAGGGGATGAACTATACACCAAGAGTCAGTTAAGTTGGGAGACATCACATTGTTATTAATTTATTATATATATATATATATATACTTAGTAATACCGTTGAGGTGGAGTATCATGTGTACTAAGAGCTCTTGATATAAAAATAAAGCATAAATACAATTGATAATGAAACCAAAATTACCTGTTTGCGATTACTTAACGTTTCACGTCCGCACAATCTTCAAACTTCTATGAATACTTTTACATGAAAAGAAATTCTTTACAAGACCATCGAGGAAACTACATTTCTCCAAAGGGGCTATAATTGTCACTTGATATTGCGAGCTTTTAGAAATAAGTTCCTTCGTTTGTTTACGAGGCTATGCGGCTCTGCACTTACAATGGCTCTTTCTCTCGAACAGGCAGAAGTCACAGTTGCTTGATCCCCATTTGTATGATACTCCCTTCCATACAATACCCCATTGCTATTAAGTGATCCTTGTTATTGTCTTTTAGCTTCAAATTTTGTTTTGAAGATTCAATTTCTTTACCGTATTTCAGAAGGCGGAATGATATTTTGGGGTCTTTTATCGGGTGTTAAAAGGCCCTTCACATATTCCGTAATACGTTGATATCACATTATTTGTTTTATCTTTTTCTTCATTAGCATTGTCCATAACGTCAGCGGTCAGCGGCATGAATCTTCCTTGCTCTTGCCCACGTTGCTCTGTCTTCGCCCATTTCTTTCCACTTCATGTGTCTTCTAATTACATCCTGCCATCCAAGTCTCTTTCTCCCTCTCGTTCTTTTCCCTCGCAATTGTTAGGTCCAAGGCTTCTGGATCCATTCATGCTTTTCCCTTCTCCACACGTGCCCATACCACCCCAGCCTAGCTTCTGGCAGCTTTTCTCTGTTCGAAACACCCAGTACTTATTTCCTCATTTGTGCAATGCTCCAGAATTGAGATTCTCGTGATCCATCTTAGTATCCTCATTTCAGTGCTCATTCTTCCCCAGGGCCAACGTCTCCCCTCCATGCATCAAGACTGATCTGATGGCAGTGTGTAGACTGTGTTTGTCTCAACTATAGCTTTGTAAATTGAGTACTGAGACAGACATATACAGTATAAAGGACAGGAAGTATCGGATCTGCAGGTGCATTCTCTTGTCGTACTACGATTGGTGTTAATATTATTCCCAATATTTTGACATTATGCTGTTTGACAATTGATTCCATAATAGGTGTTTAACAGCAGCTTACCTTGATGGTGGTCCTTTTCTTAAAAATCCTATGAAGCCTATGTTGCATTGAGAAATGCATTCTTTCTAGCCTCAAAATTACATAGCTGGTGTTTGTTTTCACTTGCAAATTGTATGGTGGTTTTCACATCTCTTTTCAAACGAATGATTCCAAGCCCCTGAGTGAAAGGACCTATTCGTAAATCGCTTTTAATTTATTAAATATTACATATAACGTATCCTATGTTCAAGTTGATGGGATTAGCATTCCAAAACAAGCACGAAAAATGCTTCTATGCAATTGTGAAAAGGTTTTGATAAGGAAAGAAGATCATGTAGTTTGTATTTTATATGTAGATTGATTACTCCAGTAAAATATGAAATCAGCATGATGGCGAAAAAGTATAATATCTACAAAAGTCACAGTAGCCAAAGAAAATAATACAAACAAGTAAAGAAACACCGCCATAGTTAGTAATTGGTCTAAATCAATACCAAACAAAAATAAAGGCCGTTTTATAAATTCAAAAAAGGTAAGTTTTGCCTGTCCATCTCGGAGATATTACTAACATTGCAAAGGACTGACCGTGATTTTACTCTCAAGTGGCCTGGAAATAGTTGCTTTGACGTCATTAATCTACATCAAGAACAGTGATCTAGCTATCGTAGGAAAACTTTTAATAGCCTGAGAGTTGGACACCGGAGATGCATGCCCTCGCCCAAGAAAAGGGATTTGAGATCAACAGAATTCTGCAGCCTTAGTTTGATCCAGACGATGTCACTCGTGTTTAAGTGCCCAAAAGTACCCAGCTGCTCTCCTGCAAATCTCTTAGTTCCAGCAGACATAGTTATCGGATGTGCAAACTGCAGGAGGATATTGATTTAGTAAAGCAGGAGAAGAACAAGAAGAATATTCATCTACATTGAAACTCGCCAACTGGAAGTCATATTACTCCATACCCTCACATAGTTGTTTTATTTAAGAAGAATGAGATGAAATAGGTTATCAAAAATTTGACAACATCACTTCAAATATGATAAGTATCATCATTTGTTTATCTTCTTGGCATTTTGGAAATGTAACTCGAAGACAAGGACCAGTAATGAATCAAGAGTCAAAGAAAACAAAGAGTTCACAAGTGGTTCATGACACCTCTAACCTTCAAGATTGAAAAAGTTGCAAGATTTTGCAACTTTTTCAGATGTTATTCTCTGGCATTGGAATTCCTCCATAAGGGTTAATGCCTTTCTAGGTCCTGTTTTATGTACTAATAATTAGTGAAATCTTTGTACACTTATACTACTACTAAAGTCCCACAATATTTTGCACTTTTCATTTTAAATTACTGCTTGAAGATTGTGGTCATACCATTTAGGAGAGACTGTTATTCAATTAACTTGACACACTTCCCAGTGGATTCTTTTACCAAACCAATCATGCCTCCTTTTATATTCTCTCTGTGCAAGCTCAGGGCATTCGCAAAGTATATGACTGATCGTCTCATCACTCTGATTGCACATTCTACACTTGTTGTTTCTTTGGCTTTTGTCAATTGTTGCTTTGATGTGGTTTGTTCTAATGGATTGATTTTGCGCTGCAATTATCAAAGATTCAGTTTCACGTTTCATACTTGCATCTTTTAACCATAGCCATCTTTCCTCATTAGAAATCTCATCTGTTTGTGTTACGAACTGTCCGTGTAACGGTTTTTCTTTCCATTTGCTTGTTCTTTCACTCCTCCTTCTTTTCATAAAC
>RDPX01000532.1:33059-57013 GCA_003991215.1 Morbakka virulenta
CAAATCTTCTTTACTACTTTAAACATAGCTGTTTAGACCATCCCTTGCCTGTAGTATTGTGTCTTCCACATTCAATAGTCCTCTGCCACCTACCTTTCTTGGTAGGTAAAGCCGGTCAACATCACTTTTTGGGTGGAGGGCCTTGTGCATCGTTAACAATTTCCTAGTTCTTTCGTCAAGTTGCTTCATTTCTTTCACCGTCCAGTCAATGAAAGCAGCCGAGTATCTAATCAGTGAAACAGCATATGTGTTGATGGCATGTATAAGATTTCCCCCATTCAGTTTGGTTTCCAAAATTTTTGTAACTGGTCTTTTGTATTCTTTAGATATGTTGTCTTTCATTTCCTTACTCTTGACTACATCAGCCTCGAGAATTCCAAAGTATTTATAACCCTCTCCTTCTTTCTTTTTATTATTATTATTATTATTATTAATAATAAAAAACTCATTTTAAGGTTTCAGAAAATTGGAATTTCTAACTAAATATCGAGTTACTTCAGGCAGCCTTAGATATATAGAACTTAACAAAGTATTCTAGTAGTGCCCAAAAGGCTCAATTTCTGTAACATACCGAAACAGATGGTGTGGCTTATTTTTTTAACATATATTCAAACTTCTTTGAGATTGCACCTAGTGCCCCGATAATTATTGATAACCGAAGCAAAGTTCAACAATCTTTTCACTTCCCACCAAAAGTTTTGATATTTCTAAATTTTTTTCCCTTCCCTATCTTTCATCCTTGGGTCGAAAGGAGTTCAAATATCAATTAACAAGCAAAATTGCTCAGTGAGAAAAATAATGAAAACTGATGATAGTGTATTCCCTAGTCGGTTAAATGCTTATTATACGTTTTAAAATGTAATCGATAATGTCGTTATTATTAGTATTGCTGTTATCCTTTCTTCAAGACTTCTGTTATTAGTGCTTTGTCTGGGCAGCAGATTGAATTCCTAAGTCTTAGGTATCCAGAGTCCTTCTAATTACCTTTGCTGTTCCAAGAACAAAAGTCTTTTGCAATTAAAGACGTCAGTTGTCTCATCTCAAGTTGTTCAGCATATCTCTTAAAATTTAGCTAAGTGAATCAAGAGCTCCGATGATGATGGGCATTATCACTACTTTTCTGATACTCCATAGGTTTGCCACTTCTCTTTTAAAGTCTTAGTACGTAGTAGTTTTAAAGTACTTTTCTCTTTTTTCCTCTATTCTCTCAGTAACTAGGAATGCGACATCAATAATATTGTATTCATTTGTCTCTTTATCGTGTAGGACAATGTCAAGTCAATTGTGCTTCAACAGGTGATCTGCTTAAATTCTAAAATCCCACAAGATGTTCTGTAAAAATGCCAGTTAGATTATGGTCATACCATTTCGTACATTTTAAACCATACGTTTTGCAAAGCTCCTTGCTAACCTTATCATGTCGCCAATTCTTATATTGAGTTTGTACCAGTTTTTCAAATTCATCCACTACATACGCAATACCTTCTCCTCGTTTTCCACACATTCTACAAACAGGTCAAACATCTTCTAGATCTCTGTCACTTCTAATAGAATACGTCCTCAACGCCTACTCTAAAGTGCCCATTAAGCTTACCTTTCCCCAGTCGTTTTCATGGCACAGAACGTCTTGTTCCTTCAGTCAGCTTTTCATACTGGCCATGCAGCACTTTCTTTTAAAAATCTTTTACTCTTTTCACCATGAATATAGCCTTTGAAGTTCGAGAGATTAACACATAGGTTCTTCGTTATGTTCTCTATAGTTGGACAAACTGTTTAACTCAATCTCAACACAATTCTCAACACTGATTAAACCTCTACCACCATCCCCTGTTTTGTAATAGAGTCTGTCAATATTCACTTGTGGGTGATATGATCCATTGCTAGCAGCTTTTCCGTTTTCCTATCGATAGCTTTGATTTAAGAATCAAACTGAGCCTTCTCTTCCATTCTCTTGTAATTTTCTCTTTCAACTCATTTTCTTTTATCTTATCCAGCTCCACAATCCCCAAATATGCATAATCTTCTTCTTACAATTCCTTCATTGCTTCTCCATCCAGGAGTTCTATCCCCTCACATCTAGCTATTTTTCCTCTCTTCAAGGTAAGAACACCACACTTTCTGAGACCTGACAGCATCTAAATATCTGAATCTATCTGTTTCCCATTCTTACCAAACAACTTTAGATCGTCCATGAACAAAAGATGATTTAATTTGTACTCATTCTTTCCCCATTCATAAACTGTACTTCTCTTCCTAAGAACTAAGAAGAGTAGAATCATATTCAACACAAACAGTAAAGGAGACAATTTTTCACCCGAAAATATCCCACCCTTTACATCAACATCACTAAGGTCTCTTCTATCAGATGCCAATGAAAACTTCCACTGACACATACGTCTTTGGAGAAAGTTTTTCACCTTCTCTGTAATCCCAAAAGTTTCCATAAACTCACTAATCCAGCTATGGGGGACAGTCATTACCTTTCTTATAATCTATCCATGTCATAGCCAGAATAGTATTCTGGGTTTAAGCATTTCCTCTTTGTGTTTATTAAGTCACAAGGCTCCATTGTGCTTTTTCTTCACTGACCATATATCACTCCAGAATCGTTTACTCTCCTCATCATCAAGTATCTCATTGCTTCTGTTTCTACCAACCAGTTCATTGCAGAATTTCTTTTGGTCAACAAAGAAGATTTGGTTTTGTCTAAACTGATCAATTCTTTTTATATATCTTCTGAGTTTTGCACTTTTCGAAATTATGCGTTGCTTTAGTTCTTCTATGGTGGTACTTAAACCTTTCCTTTCATTTCGATATTTAGTTCTTAAAATGTTATTTTTCTTTATAACACTCTTTTGTTTTTTCTTTTCAAAGTAGTTATCTTGCTTCTCAGCCTTTTCAAATCACCTTCGATTCTTCTTTTCCACCATGGGATTTTCCTCTTATCAACTATTTTCTTTCTCAGCTTCAATTCATCAACTACACATACACTGACTACACTGACACACTGGCACAACTACACACACACACACACATTCATCAATTACACACATACTGGCTGCTTTTATGAGTTTATTTGTTTGTGTGATAGTGTTAGTTTTCATAAATTCAATGCTTCATTAACTTTTCGAACCTATTGCTCCAAAGATCTATATTTGCTATTTTAAAGCTAATACCTTCCAAATTCCATTTTGAAAGTCACGAACCTACTGTCTCTAAATGGGTTATTGTAATATACAAAGACAAGGGTACATTCCTATTTCAGATCTGAGTCCTTGAATTCGTAACACCGATGCTTAGAACAGAGGGTGTATTGATGCAAGGCTATCCAGTTGTTACCTAACAAGGCATGTGCTTATTAAGATCGTATGGAGACCGATCTACTGGGCCCTGTCTTTGAAAGAAGTGTAGCGGTTGGAGATTTAAAAATTGTTTTTGAAAGCCATTTCCAAACGTCTGCTTGGTGTGTCAATTATAACAATTACAAAAACTTCGAAACCTCTTTACTTCCTCATATACAAATCTATTTGAACTCGAGTCATGACACGTAACCAGCATCCAAACCTCAGTCAGATTTGAGAATTTTCATTAGATTTCACCGTCTGTCAGTTCTATAAAAACTTTTAAAAAATTACACACGGATTTGCTTGGTAGCTAAATTGATTTACAAATTTGTAGCTAGTTACTTTTTAATTTATTTCTNGAGATTTAAAAATTGTTTTTGAAAGCCATTTCCAAACGTCTGCTTGGTGTGTCAATTATAACAATTACAAAAACTTCGAAACCTCTTTACTTCCTCATATACAAATCTATTTGAACTCGAGTCATGACACGTAACCAGCATCCAAACCTCAGTCAGATTTGAGAATTTTCATTAGATTTCACCGTCTGTCAGTTCTATAAAAACTTTTAAAAAATTACACACGGATTTGCTTGGTAGCTAAATTGATTTACAAATTTGTAGCTAGTTACTTTTTAATTTATTTCTTCTTTGCTTTTCATAGAAAAGAAACTATTTAGACTCGAGTATCTAGACAGAAATTAAATCTGCGTATTCACATTAAATTTGGGATGGTAATTGCGCTAACATCATAACGAAATTAGATATATTTCATGTACAAAGTGCTTTTACCTCGAATGTATGTTACAATCGAATTATAAAAAACATTTTTGTGACTATGTATCTCGCAGGTTTTATACTAATAGTATAGGAAAAGCTAAGTGCTTTCAATTGAGTTTTTAATATTTTTTTTCTCTCCTTGCTCTAGTGGGATTTGGTTTGTGATAAAGCTTATTTAGTAAGCCTTGCGACGAGCTTATACTTTGCAGGCGTTATGTGTGGTGGACCATTTTTGGGGATGATTTCAGACAGATTCGGAAGAAGGATTGTTCTCTTGTTTACTTTGTACGACCATTTATTACTCGGAATTGTTGTATCCTAAGTACAAAGCTTTGCAGCATTTGTGATATGCAGGGTGATAATTGGCTTCTTATTACAGGTAATGATACTTTATAGTCAATAATTTTATGATTGGTAGTTTAAAGTAATTATGTGCCTTGTAGGTATAAACCTGAGCAATAAATTCCATGAGTAAATATATATATCAGGAGTACAGTCCCCAGTAACAAATGCCCTATCGACAAGACGTAATTGTTCTTTATCGGTATGGAACCCTTATTGGGGGAAGACTGATGTTACCGATTTTTCTCCGTTTATTCTTGTATTTTACTGTATAAGGTAATAGGAAATGCTATACACAGATTGTATGTGCCAACAACAGACTGTGAATCTATGTACAACGTAGTGACAAATATCAAAGTGAGAGTTCACCCATAAAGTGTTACACAAAAATTCAAAGAATAACAGTTACATGAACGACAAGACAGCGGAAACTTTCATATTGGTTTGTTCATTAAAGACTGATTCAATCTTATTGTTTTCCTACTGGCCCTAAAACACACCCGTCGACATTGATGTATTCAATTTGTTTTACTACCAATATTTTTATAACTATTGAGCTTAACGTGCAAATAAGAACACCTTTTAAATACACAACATCATTTTCTACAAGCATTATCGGGAAGGAAAATTCATATGGGGGAAGGATTTGGTGTTCGTTATTCGGGTAACAGGTAGAATCGCTACTGGGAGGGACAGTTACACTACATTTAATGCGAAATTAGTTGTTGGCACAAAACATCTTTCGTTATTGAGGGGTACCATTATTTTGAGGGGCCCGTTTTGGTTAGGACTACTAAAGTACATAGCGGTCATGCTTCTCCACTGGATCCTGTTCTTGCTCTTTTCCAAGATCTCCATCCGACTGACTCCGCTCCATGCAGATAAGCTTTTGAGGAACATGATCCTTTGTCTTCCTCTTCGTCTTTTCCCACATATCTTGCCAGTTTTTGAAAATATTTTATCACTACAATTCAAGTTGTCGTTTTCAGTTCAAAGGAAGGAAGTAGAAATTTTTTCATGCATTAGTTCAAAATTGTATTAACTGACCACTAGTGTAAGGTGATTCCTTCCATGAGTTTGCTAACTGATTAAATAAAAACCGTATGGAGAAACCTTTTTCTTACATTCATGTAATAATACTTCCCTTTGCCCGTAATATTTGATTTAGATTAAATTCTTTCCATTTATTGATTTCAAGGCATGCAAGCATCAAGCCTCCTTATCCTTGTCGAGACGATATCGACACCTCACAGATCAAGATTTTGCATTGCATACCTTGGATCTTGGGGTATTGGTACCCTGTAGATATCTGTTCTATCTGTTCATATGTTTTTCGTGACTGGAGATCCACTAAACTTGCTTTATCTCTACGAAGCATTATTACAATATTATACATTTGGTAAGCGTTAAATTGATCTTGTAATTTACAATATCTGATAAATATATATAGCAAGAAGACAGAAGTCATGGTGGCAAGCAAAGCAGGACAAGTCGTGAGCATTAGGGACACAAAGAAAGTGGAAATCAGCCAAGTGGAAAAATTTTGCTACATCGGCTCATTTCTATCCGAGCAGGGTGGATGTCGGGAAGAAATAAACGCCAGGATTAGCAGAGCATGGAGAAAGTGGAGAGACGTTGGCTGGTTATTTTGTGATAGAGAGATGCCTCTGAAGCTAAAGACCAAGATCTATACAACAGTTATACGACCTATGTTACTGTATGGATTGGAGACAGCGGCGTTAAGAAAGGCAGAGGAAAGGGCCCTTGAAGTGACAGAGATGAAAATGCTGAGGTGGATATGTGGTATATCACTTCTGGAACACCGGACCAACAAAGACACTCGAAGGTTTGTCGGTGTGCCAAACATATCCAGCAAGATCATAAGAGCAAAGTTAAAGTGGTATGGGCATGTAATGAAATAAAAAACCTAGGAGAACCCGATAAAACAAGCGTGGCAGGCGACAGTTTAGGGTAAAAGGAGTAGAAGCAGGAAGAAGCTGAGATGGAGAGATGTTGTAAGGGAGGGCATGAGGCAAGTTGGAGCGGATCGGCGGACTGGTCCTAGCGATGGAACAAGACCGCAACAAGAAGAAGGAGATCTGACAAATATAAAGTGAAATCGTGAAATAAAACTGCTCTTTTGTGTTTCAACTTTAGTGTTGAAGATAGCACCTTCAATTCGTATGAATAGTCATCTGAAGTACCAAAGATAGAAAGACAGGAACAAAGACGGACGGACAGAATAACAGATATAAACGCACACAGACACACACAGAGGAAAAGAGATTGTGACCTTCTTTTCCTTTTGGCTGTTCCGTTCTTTAGGGGTCGCCACAACTAATCTTCCTCTCTCAACATCTCCTTCTACATCCCAGGTCTTTCTCTATAATTTCAAAATACTTCAGTTTGGGTCTTCCTTTCTTTCTTTTTACCAGCACCTTCATCTTTACTACTTTCACTTCTACAAGTTTCTCCTCTCCTCTTTTCATATGCCCAAACAATTCTAATATACTTTCACTTAGCTATTTTAACTCTCTTTCTCTGATTCTAGGTCTGATTAACTCATTTCTTATCATAACCCTCTCTATTTTTATTAATCCTCTCTAAGTTTATTACATATTTAACAAATAGTATTATACTACATTATATTATCTTATATAATATTGTTTTATATTATATTATATTATATTATATTACATTATATTACATTATATTATATTATATTACATTATATTACATTATATATTAAATTATATTATATTACATTATATTACATTATATTATATTATATTAAATTATATTATATTATATTATATTATATTATATTATATTATATTATATTATATTATATTATATTATATTATATTATATTATATTATATTATATTATATTATATTATATTATATTATATTATATTATATTATATTATATTATATTANATTCGTTATAAATTGCTTCGTTTGATGAGTTTTGTGAAAATCTGTTGGAAATCGATTTCGGTAGTTGATTAAGGATCTGTTTAGGGTGGTTTGAAGATTTATTTACATAGAGAAGGCAGTCATTGGGTTTCTTCCACGGACTAAATGAGTTCGTAGGTAGGCCCATAGTTATATCGAGGAAGTTGACAGAACGAAGTCCAGTGGCTATTTCTATTTGCAGATAAATACCTTTGAAGATCCGGATAATATCTTTTCTCATCCTATCAGTGGATGGGCCGTTAAAATCACCAGACCGTGATCACGATAAAGCCCTACGTCGCTTTTGTTCGTCATATTCGAAAGTTTGTGTATTATTGTTATATTATTATATCATATTATATTATATTATATTATATTATATTATATTATATTATATTATATTATATTATATTATATCATATCATATCATATTATATTATATTATATTATATTATATTATATTATATTATATTATATTATATTATATTATATTATATTATATTATATTATATTATATTATATTATATTATATTATATTATATTATATTATATTATATTATATTATATTATATTATATTATATTATATTATATTATATTAGCATAGTCCAAATATTGCACTTTTATTTAAGTGGTTGCTTGTTATTGGCCTATATATTCATTTTTTGTTTATAAACTTGCTATATATATAAAGAAAATAGCTCTGGTTGACATACGAAGGCAAAGTACTGGATGGCTGACTGTTGTTTTATTTTTGTTTTAACTTTTAATAGTTTTAAATCATGTTTAATAATTTTTAATTGTTTTTCTGATTTTAGTTTTATTAACAAAATCGCAATCATTTTCATGTTAGATTTTCAAGAAGAAAGCCATTACTTGTATTTTTTCTTTTGGCTGGAATCCTCTGTATTTCATCAGCATTGATCCCAGAATACCAAGATGAGAATCACTAGTCATTAGTTGGAAGCAACTTTATTCTTATTATGCGTGACCTATGTAGATCAGTCATGTTACATCTTTCACAGGGCCTCCGGCTAAAAAATTACTCACTGCCAAAACAAAGTCTCTCTAATGTGAAGGGCACTGTCTGAGTCACAATTACCGTGGAAAAATGACATTAAAACCAAAAAGTTACTTCTTTCACAATAAAAAACAGAATTTTTTTTCAAATGTGATAAAGAAAGAAATGAAATATAGGTAAAATACGAAAAAGAATGAAATAATTTCAGTTAAGGGTTGTAAAATATACGGAAGCCTCTCTTAAAATCAAATTTAACATAACTTAAAACACCATTATTGTGTTGATGACCATTGAAAGGTAACTTTCCTACAAGGTGTCTTCAAGTGGCAACTTGTCAGTCCAAAAACTGTTTTGATTTGAGTCAAAGTATCTTGCTGTAGCCCAAAAATACGTGGTTTACGTTGTAACACATTGCAATATAACTTTTTTTGTTCATTTTGTTTTATGAATCTGGAAAAATTCATAATGATTAGCATCATGAGCCATGTAATCAGAATATTACTAAGGGCACTGATATCAGAACAATAAACAGAATTAGACCTGAAATATCAAAAGTTCAGTATAGCTTTGTAGAAGAAAGTGGTATATGAAATGCGATTTTTATGATCAGGACGTTATCAGACAGGTATTGAGATGCAAAAGAATCTTTTCATATGTTTTATAGACTACAGCAAGCCATATTTCTGGAAGGGTGTAGGATATACCTGCTATATCTGCTATTTCTTTCTTTAGTGCTTCCAGCACTAAAGAGAGAAATACAGCAAACACAACAAGCACAGCATAGGTATGGCGCCACTTCCCGAAACAACTCGAGCCCTGTCTACACGTACGTCCGCACTACTAAAGTATAAAAGAGCCATATCTAATCATTTTATTAGCCTGACGATGGGAAAAGTATTTCTCGAAACGTTTCATGACATGATAAAGCTCTTACATCTATGGCGTCCTTTGGGTCCATAAAGTTCAGAATTTTAAGATTTTAATCTTCCTGATTATCTTTATCTTTATCTCAATCTTTATAGTGGTCAGCCAGCGATTAATGTTTGGGTTTAAGTCTGCAGAAATTAATGGTTCGCTTGATAATAAATAAATCTGTCAAGTTGCAAACACAACTTGACAACTAGACAAGTCATAGGCTACAGCAACCAGGCATGGGGACCTAACACCACCGAATAGAAAGGTTGTCTACATATTTAAGCCATGTATAAAAGTACAAGACAAGTCATAGGCTACAGCAACCAGGCATGGGGACCTAACAACACCAGTACCTTACAGTTGACTAGCAACATGCATTTTTTTTAAATTGCTTTTTCAAAAAAGAGGATTATTCATATTTGTTATCCATAATATGTAAAAGAAATTAATTTAGAGTAAAAGATATGGTTGCAAAATTGACATCGTTAAAAGCTAGGGCCGATATCTCAGGTGGTAGAGCAATTGACCATGATAACCATAGGATTTTCTTATGCATACAGTTATTATGCTATTCATTATTAAATTTATGGAGCAATAATAAAAATAATGATAATAATAATAATATGGCCTTTGTTTGTCCCAGGTCACTTGGAGTGACCCAGTGAACAATTGTATCAAATAGCTAACTTTATGAAAATGCATAGTAATAATAATGATCGAAGTAATTTTGTCTTTTGTAACATCCACTCAGAATACATTTTTACTTAGTACATGAGTGACTTCAGTTACTATTAGTCGTATTACATATAGGTAGTCTGATATGTGTTTTCTTGTTTTGTTGTTGTTATTTTTAAGGAAAAGGTGTTAATTTGGATGTAATGGCAACCCTGTTAGCTTCATTTGGCAAGTTCTTTGCCACGTCAGCTTTCTCAACGGTTGTTTTGTTCGGGGCAGAATTATTTCCAACAACTGTCAGGTACGCTATATAATTTCTTTCTTTTACCATTACGACTGTAGTTAATGACGTGTTTGTAGTTGTAATTAGAAGCTTCAGGCTTCTGTGGTAGAGAAGTAAAAATTGAGTTGTGAATTAGTGTTCACGGGGAAAAGAGGTAAACAATAAAATGAATATTTCACAATTCATTTTAGGACAGGTCTACGAAAAGGCTTTCTGAGGCTATGTAATGTGCAATCAAATTTTTTTGGCTTAATACTGGTTTCTTTGTTTAGTTTTTATTCCCTCTTTCATACAAACTACGAAAGGAGAATTCGAAAAATATACATTATTTTCTTGATGTATACTTCGTTCGCAAGGACTTATTACATAAATCATGTGACCCATTTTTATTCGCACTCCAAGTAAAATTGGAGATACAAAGGACAAAGACTGTGGTTTTTGAGGTACTTTTTAAGATACCATGCTATACAGCAAGAAATTCACTTGCAAGTATCAATTCAAAAATGGAGGAATCCCTACCTAACTTAACCATGTTCTCATTTGGTCTCCATTTATTATTGGTGGATCTTTTCCAAAAGTCCCAATGAAATAACATCTCAAGTTCCAAAAATTCTTGAGGTAATCCTCAGCTCTAATGATACAGTCGTCTCTGGAAATCAAACAGCGCTTGTTGGTTTATGCAAAGAAACTCCGTACTCTTGTTCCCAGCATTTGATCCATTGGTTTGAGAACTTAAGTCGCTCTTCTTCTGACATCAATAAACCACTGGAATAAGGCCTAGCTAACACTGTTTGCTCGTGCTTGGCGACTACCACCTACAGTCCAAAATTTTTTATTAGCAACACTGTCCACTTCCAGCTTTTCATAGCAACACTTTGCTAACTTTACATATGTTCCTCATTTACCAACTCTCCAACTTGGCATCTTTCAAGTTAGAATAAAAACATTGAACTGCTTTTGTAAAGTGGTGTGGTTTTGTGTGGTTTTAAGGTACTTTTTAAGATACCATGCTATACAGCAAGAAATTCACTTGCAAGTATCAATTCATAAATAGAGGAATCCCTACCTAACTTAACCATGTTCTCATGAAGTCCAGTAAGAGAGAGAGAAGTTATACACAAGAGTCGGTCTCAAAGTACCCGAACAGATTGCTAAAAATGGTAACCATTTCTAGACCTTCAGGTCATTCAGTTAAACGCTTTGACGTTGATACATCTGGCTTTCCAAATAAAAATTCTCTATAACCCTCTTTCTGATACTTACTTTCAACTGCAACAAGACCAATGCAGTTTACTACTCACAATGCAGCTTCCATAGCCCGCTCATCTGCTAGCTGACTGCAAATTTTGAGAATCTTTGCGCCCAGCGGTAGTGTCTCTTCCTCTCCATAGCAACACCTGTCTCATAACTGAGAAACAATGAACCCTTTCTCAAACATGTGACAAGAAGTTTAAATGTCAGCTCCACGTTTGAATCCTTTTCCCTACTTTAAATTATTTTCTTGGCCTCGACATCTCGATGGTACATTTTGTGAACAATGTGTTCTTTTCCACTAGATTCGCCTTCAAATAATTTTCTCAGGGTAGCTGAAAAAATGTTATCAACATTTGTAACCTTTTTTTTTCAACATTCACTGGAGAAAAATCTTGATCAAATTTTTTGAAGAAATTAATTCACTTTTCATTGCTAAGAATATCAGGATCTGAGCAGGTATGCCATTTTCCTGAAATATAAAACAGAAATAGATAGAAAGTGGATGGATGGATAGATAGATAGATAGATAGATAGATAGATAGATAGATAGATAGATAGATAGATAGATAGATAGAGATAGATAGATGGATAGGTAGATAGATAGATCGGAAAGAAATTAATTCACTTTTCATTGCTAAGGATATCAGGATCTGAGCAGGTATGCCATTTTCCTGAAATATAAAACAGAAATGGATAGAAGGTGGATGGATGGATAGATAGATAGATAGATAGATACATACATACATAAATACATACATACATACATACATACATACATACATAGATAGTCAGATAGTTAGTTAGATAGATAGATAGATAGATAGATAGATAGATAGATGGTTGGATGGAGAGAGAGAGAGAGAGAGAGAGAGAGAGAGAGAGAGAGAGAGAGAGAGAGAGAGAGAAAAGGAGGATAGCGCTTGATCCGGCAGTGGGAATCTTTTCCTTGCCACAGGAGAATAATTAATATATATTTATATAATTGTTTTCCGATTAACGTATCTTCGATCTCAAACTAAAGGTATGGACATAACTTGAATTCCATATAGACACTGCGTTGTCTTTCGACTATTTTACGTCACCAATACCTTAAATATTTTTGGTGGCTGATTTCTGTTTAACTATTTTATTCAGGCTTGCTACGAACCTACTTTTCCCTGGTTTAGATATTCCTTAAGTAAGGCTTTATTATTGTGTTACTTTCTTACGTCAAAGGTGTTTTTGTGAATACCGATGGGTGTAGTCGCTTTAGTCGGTTTAACAGCAACCACTGATACCTCAAAAGGGTGCTACAGGTAGGTAATTACTCATTTTTATCAGTGAAATAATAGTACTTTTTGGTATCGATGTAAGAGCTTTATCATGTCATGAGTCGTATGCTTTTTCCCAGCTACGTTTCGAGAGATACTTCTCCCATCGTCAGGCTGCTGAAATGATTAGATCTCGAAACGTAGCTCGGAAAAAGCTTACGACTCATGACATGATAAAGCTCTTACATCTATGTTTTCCTCTGAGTCCATAAAGTTCAGAATTTTCTTTGGTCTCACAAAGCAATATCCTTTCTTTATATCCAGGAACAGTATAATGGACTCCCAATTTTGATTTTTCTTTCATTGTAACTTATAGGCTTTGTCCTTTCTACCTTTATTAATTCTTACTTCCAACCTTATCATTATTAAGTGTAAGGGAATATAATTTGATAAGAAAATAAAAAGAAATTGATTTTTGTTTGACATAGCACCATCGAAATATACGATATTTCGATGGTGCTGCTGCAACCATAATTATGATAATATATACTTTTCCTAAAAAAGTATATATTATCATAATTATTTTGGTTGCCATGGTAATCAAATACCCCCACTGAATCATGAAAAATAAGTGTGGTTCCTCCTACTTTTCTTTATTTTAATTCGTAAGTGATACAATTTTATGTTAATTATTATTTAGATTTTTTTTCGAGTTGTTTATTTATTTGTAGGGCAAATGCACCTTTGATCAGCTGCCATTAATTATTATTGGAGGAATTCTTGTATCGGGAGGAATTATGGCACTTACGCTTACTGAGACTAAAGATAGTGTACTTTTGGATACCCTTAATGAATTAAAAGGTTCGGATACAGAAAGAGAAATCAAAGAAAATTTTATTTAGATTTATGGCAGCTCTGAACAAGTCCCAATAAGTCCCAACAAGTCCCAACAAGTATTTTATTCTCACTCATCGGCTATAATCATAGATGTTAAAGCTTTATCATGTCATGAGCCGTACGTTTTTTTTTCAAGTGACGTTTGGAGAAATACTTCTTCCTTCGATTGGAAAAGTATCCCTCGAAACATAGCTCAGAAAAAGCTTACGACTCATGACATAATAAAACCCTTACATCTATGGCTTCCTTTGAGTCTCTGAGAATTTTTACTGTTGTAATCAGTTGGTAAGAACTTTGAATGAAAGGGTTCAAAGTTCTGTTAACGAACGTTGCTTTTTAAGAAAGTACCTATTCATATTTTGAAAACAAGAAAGAGCAAGGGATTCCTTTAAGATTTGACATATTTCTTTGTGTGAGCTACCAACTGACATACCCAACTGCAGACAGCCTTAGAATAAGAGAATTGACTTCGTTTCTATTCTGTAGAATTTTTTGACTAGGAGAAATGAAAGACTCCCTTTTCTTGTAATCACTTTCTACTCACGTGTTGAAGAAATCAACCAGAAGCCTTTAAATTTTCAACCCTCTTTTGTACCGTAGGCTTAATCAACTGTAAACAGCCTTAGGGTAAGAGAATTGACTTCGTTTCTACTCTGTAGAAGGCATTTGAATATTCTTTTTCGTAAATGTTGTAAATACGCATAGTCGGGAACCTGAGCAAAGAAACCTGAACATGGGAGAGACATATCTTTGCCCATACCATATGAGAGGGCAATATTTCTAGTTTTTAAAGCACTTGTTGGGCTCTCTTAACAGACTAATCTACATGTACTTTGCAGATCAAAATGTACTTAACAATGAGACTTCATAGATCTATACATCCCTAGAACCTTGCATTTTTAAAGGCATGTGCATTAGTACACAAATAAATTATTAAAAAACTGATCGACAAAGTAAAATGGAATTTGGTATACAACCTCTTAATGTGTACGTTTTGGTAATTTCCTATAATTTGGGGTTTGTTTTTTTTTGTTAGTTTTTTTGCATTAACACTTAAGTTGGAAAAGTTTTTATGCTTCTTTTTGCGAAATGGAGCCTAAAAGGATTTGGCATTTGATTCAGCTCAAGAGCTTGACCAAACTATATCTTCTCATCTAGATTCTATTCCGATAGTTGTTTTGAAAGAGTGTATCTTTATCGCCGTATCGAAGTCTTCTTTTTTGTCTTCTTTATGTACGACTTATCAACAATACATTTTTGAAATTCCTCCTAAACCTAATGTAATTTTGTTGATCACCAATGGGGATTTAAATTATCCCACTCCACTGGTGACCCTTTGGCTATAATCACCGACCGTATCATTACATTTAAAGGTTTCAGAAATGACGTTCTTCTTCACTTTTTCCCTTTAGTTGTAATAACTATTTGTATAGATATAGTTTCTTATCATACACAGCTAGAATTTAGAAATTGGGTTTTTAATAACTTAATAATAACCCTTAAGAATATGGCTTTTAATGTTTTAAGTGAAAGGTTAATTCCTTTGGTCTAACATCTCTTTGGTCCAACCTTCATCTTTTTCAGTTTAAAGGAAATGCACCTTCTTTTATTCAATACTTAAATTCTTCGACCGCAGCATGCTTATTATGCTGGGGAAGAATGCATTTTTGTCCTCTTGTAGTTTGGCAATATTTGCCTTTGCTACTTTCAAGGTTTTACTGGCCTGAAAGAGAAGAGCCCCGACGTCTCATTTCAGCAAACGGCTTTTAATTGGACGAATGATGTGTTTACAGATAAAACTAGTATTCCCCAGCCTTCTGGTTATTTTTTTCCACACGACTGTATTTTGTACTAACAGTAGAGATAAATTTTGTAATCTGTCTTACTTTCGTATTTGTTCTTCCTTTCTTACGACCATATAAAAAAACTTGCCCTAATTTCGAGACCGACAATTTTACTTTCTGATGTTACTTCTTTCATTATTGTCCTTTTTTTCTCTCTAATTGAGCTAAACTGGTGATTATCTCAATGTATCATACGTTATTGATACTCCTTTAATGTAATATTCCATTGGCATTTAATCAATTCTTCCAGATGCCTTCTTTGTACACCGATAAAAGCTTAGAGATTATTCACATTCCTATCTGACTTCCCTCCTAATTTCTACCCCGCTTCTATTTCAATCCAGATTTCCACTACAGTTTTCAAATCACCAGTAAAGAATCCTCGTCTGTTCAATGACTTCCTCGTTGATATCTAAATATCATCGAATGCTGGATTTTATCTAGGCCTTTAGTATAATAGATATGACAACTGGGAAGACACCTTTGTACCTCTACGTATTTCACTCTTTTCACTGGTAGTATGTAAGAAGCGCTCCTTATCCCTTCATCAGTTACAAGTTCATAATTTCTCTGATATCTCTTCTTTCGCAAATCCTTTGAAACAAAGCTGAATTTTTATAATGGCTTTAATTGTGTAAGTTACCATATCGATTTCCAGGAATAAATCACCTTTGGTAGCGCTTTTCCCTGGAAAATACTCCCAATGAGATATTATGTTGACTGTTCATTTTCTACGTTATCAATTTTCATGAAATTCCTTTCTGTCGCCGCCAGCCACCTTTCACTGTGTCACCTCCTCAGAGCAAAAGCCCATGAGTAACAAAGAAGGGGTAGCTTTTGGGGCACGAGGGCTCCAACAGTTAGACGCCACATTAAGAGTCGCTATTGTTGTCGGTCATTAACGGGGAAGTGTATTGTACCTCCGTTATACGCCTTGTAAGCCCCATTTCCTATGCACCAAAAAATCCGCGTGGAAACTTGGCCTGTTGAAACACCAGTGAAAGCGAAACTCTATGGACCCATAGTGGAAATACAGCAGACTCCTTAGTTCATCAGATTCACTCCATTCGTTGTCTGAGCGATTGCCGACAAAGAAGAATGTATCCTTTATGGTCCAGATATCGAATTACGTAAGATGTTGACAAACAAGCTACAACTGACTTTGCCTTTAGCATTTCTAAATGTACCTCGATTTTTTATGGATCAATATCTGGTGAATTAACAAACTAAGTCTAATTTTAATTCATCATTTTATCAAGAATATTAGCTAATTTTACAGAATGCCTCCCAAAATTCAGTACTTCGTCATCCTTCGAGAGATTCCAGTAAAAATGAAGTAATTGCAGGAATTGTCGGGTATACCTGGGTAGTCTTAAAATGAAATAAACTGTTTAAATAGATTGCTTGAATACAAAAATAGTGCTAATGTTAGGTAAGGAATATCAGGAAAATCTTGCATTGAAAGAAAAACAAAAGAAGAAGCTAGAAAGCTGTTGGAGAAAAAATGGGTTAAGTTGAAGGAAAGAGGTGTAACAGTAAGAAAATCAAAGGCAGAGTATCGGTGCACAATAGGGAAAAAAGAGTTATCGCTCATTAAGCCTCCTACAACTTTATTGATAAAATTAATTCAGCTCACATAGCTTTGTTCCTCTACTTGCAGTAAGAGGATAATGATAGTAAAGTACAGAAAATCTACCTTTGAGAGAATAGTTCACAAAAGACTACTTGTATGGTACCCACAAAGCTTAAAGGGGAAGTAGCTCAGACAATATTATGAATTTTAACCTCCTTTAATAGCCATTATACGGCACCTTCATAGTTTTAATGTTCTAAATTCAAAAATAAATATTTCTCGCATAACACAAGAAATGTACCGAGCATGCAAAAAAAAATCAGTAAATCGCAGTTTATTTAATTTTTTTCTTTTTGAGGATCACTGTGTCTATTTACAGAAATATATACAAAAATCTGTTTACAATAAAACAGGATCTCTACAACAGATATTTCTATAACAGTTCCAAAAATTAATGTCTAAATAGTACGCTTGACTTTTTAGTTTACGGAAAAGAAGCTCGCAAAGACATTTGAAATTGATTTTCAAATGAAAAAATTACATATTATCGGTACCCTTTCTTTTCTTGAAACTGGAAGTTGAAATTCCATTAGTTACAAATTTATTTAAATAAGGAAAAACCGGAGGGATGGTCTATTTGGAATACTATAAAGTTTGGAATAAGACAATGGGTGTGAACATGCCTGTTTAATCTCTCTATTTTCTTGACATCTTTCTACAAGTTTATTTCCTTACTAGTTTTCCGCTGGACATTTTTGAATTTCCGCTGGTGGGTAGGTCTAGAGGTGTTCTTGTTCTCTTTTAGGTCAACCTTGGTCTACAGCCTTACCAAAACAGGTAGAAAATGTTCAGATGGTATTTTTAAATCACAGTAGTTTACTATATAGTATGCTCTATATAATATATTATATAGAGAATTTCATTTATGTTTTCACTATGACGTAGGATGCATGTGGGTCAGTTTGGCAGTAAGTTGCAGATTTGCCCTTTTTTTACCTTTTTAAACTATGAGATTTCAACCTGAATTTAATCATTATATTATATCAATGTTCAGAGATTTTTTTCCCTTTATAATCTGAGCTATCGCGGCTACGTTATCAACCAGAGCTTTTCACGTAAGGGCGCTATTCTCTCCCCAACTCCCTATCATTGGGTATCTGATTGCAGTCAACTATATGTGACTACTTTGTACATGACGACTTCCTTCAATCACTGATCCCAAAAAATATGGTGCACGAGGAAAATTGTAAAAATAATATTGATGAAGAGGATTTGAAATTACAGAAAGATGGTAGGTGAAGAATATCTTTGCAAAATGATCGATTAAGAACATAACGCTGTTTAATTATTTCCTTTTCCTTTCCTAAAACACAGGTATCAGTAAATCAGAAAAAAGTTATCTCTTGCAAATAAAGTTAATGCTCCTATGTAGCTTCAGGTAAAAAGTATCCATTTTCAGTAATAAATTACTATCATTTTTCTTCCATTTTTTTCTTGCATTCTTGAAAAATTATTGAACTGCAAACCAAAATAAATTCCACAATTAAATCCGGGTAGGTACTCAAGGTATTAAATTCGGTAAAAGCGAGGTAAAATATTTTTTAAACCTTTTTGCCAACTTAGAAGTGGGATCAGATGCGACAGTGAAAGGAATCGGTTCCATCTTTTCCACCCCCTTTTCATCCTTTTTTTGCTGGGAACGTGAAAAAGGGGGTGTGAATCTCTTACCATAATCATTTAAATGTGTATGGGTCTGATTTACCACTTGTTTTCATCCACTCTTTTACAGGTCAAACATCTATGGTTTTTAGACACAAATACAATAACGCTTAATTAGATGGTTTATTTCGTAAAAGCCTTTGATCAGACAGCTAATAAATAATGATAATGATAGCAATGGCAATGATGATAACAATATTAACAATAATAAAAATGCAATAAACCTGATGATGATGATGATGATGATGATGATGATGGAGATGATGATGACAAAAAATTCAAAATGACTTATTGACTTATTGACACGCATATAATTCAGCAAATGAGAAAGAGATAGACAGGGAGACAGACAGAGAGACAGACAGGAAGACAGAGAGATAGAAAGAAGAAGGCAGAAAAACAGAGGCAAAAACAGAGAGACATATACAGATAAAGACACATAAATAAAGGCAGGGAGATAAAGACAAGGAGACAGCAAGTGATATACGAAGACAAAAATAGAGAAGGTAGGAGTGACAAGGAGAGAGGGGGTGGCGGTATTCCCTGAAAAGCATATACAATGTAGATTCCATAATAGAACCAATAGTATTATAGTCACCCACTCTAAATTGAGCTCATTGTATGAAAAGTAAACTTTTATTACTGAAATACAACTAACTGTAACTATCAGTTTTCGTAAAAGCAGATTACTCATTATTTAATACATAAAACAATCATAAAATTTACATTTACAATTAAGCCTATTTACAAAATATTTATTACCACTGCTGGTAAAGCCCATGACACTTTTCATTTTCTTTGTTTAAGACACATTGATTAATAAAATGTGAAGTAAGAGCTTTATCATGTCATAAGTCGTAAGCTTTTGACATGATTTATGACACGATAAAGCTCTTCCACCTACGAATTTAAAATTTGACGGTATGCTCTGTACCCCCTACTCAATTATACATCGTTTAGCTTTCTCCAAAAAGGGATTAGGTCGTTTGACACGATAAAGCTCTTTCATCTATGGCTTCCTCTGAGTCCATAAAGTTCAGCATTTTCAAGAAAATGTGAAGTTTCGTAATTCATTTATGATAGAAGATAGTTTCCCTTCCATGAATACACAGAGAGTATTAAATTACATCAAATAGGTTTCCTCCTTAAAGCTTTAAAATTTAATATTACCTACTGTGTCATTTGGGAGCAGCATTGGACACTATTAGTTTTTAAAAATGGTGACAGTGAATTTTGCAGCTAACGTAAAAAAAACCCCTCTTTTAAATAATCAGATCTTTAAAATCAAATCTTATTTGTCTCTTTTCTCACTCTTTCGTGCACCTCTGTTTGCAGCAAGATCCTAGTTACAGAATTTGACATTATTTTACATTATACTTGCAATTTAGCCCAGAGCTCACAATCCCTATCCTCGTTGCTGTTGTGATTTATTATTCCAATAGTTGATACCGACGCGGGTGTACCCCTATACATAAAGTGGTACTCATCCTTGTTCCTAAATTCACTGATCAATAGAAATAAATTTTGTGTCAATCGTAGGACCTCCTCCTCCGTCTCTCTCTGTTGCTGTTACCCCCTTGATTAGGGATCAGCAATTCGAATCCTTCGCCTCCATCGGCTCCGGTCCACCGCGTCACCTAAACGAAGGACCTATGATTCCTCAAATGGGAGAGATTTTTCCGCATAGTCAGAGATTTATTGAAAAAAAGGGTTATCTATCAAAATCATGTCAAAAGAAACTAATCTACGTAACAGTATAAAACCTGTCCAAGACACATGCACTTGACCTCACCCTCACCTTCTAACCTCAGCCGTCTTTCAGGACGAATCATGCACTGGATTCACTTGAAAAGAGTTATAAAAAGTTAAAGAAAGTTTCACCCCAACAAAAATTATCATCTAAAAAGAGAGTAGACCTAACAGCTTCTTTGAAAGAGTCTTACCCAGGAATGGAAAACGTATCACTTTTTGCAGTTAAAGTGGAATGCCTTATGAAAAGGTATGAATTTAAAAGGACAGTGTCAGTGAAAGGGTATGTTGTCAAGTATTCTGAATTAGGGTGAGTACCACTTTTATTATAGGAGTGCACCCACCCAGGGTTGATACCCAGTTGCCTAATTTTTACCTGTTGATTTTTATATCTTCAGTGTTGCTATTAACAATTATATGAATGGCATTAATTTAGCTATATGAGCGTGTAATATTCTATTTTAAATTATGCTTACTTTTTATACACGTAATAATCAAAACTTTAACACAGAATCTTATTTATCTCTTATCTCACTCCTCCACACATCCCTGGTCTCATCTCACTCCTTCACACATCCCATATATATATATATACATATGGTAAGAGGGACCTTGGTACCCAGTCTTTTTTTGCCATCAGATGTGTAAAACAGTAAACTTTACACACAAAAATTAGCGTAAATTCCATTCATAACAATACTAAACTGTGTCTTAGATTCTTGGATTTTCTATTTCCAAACATTTTCATCGAAGTAAACCCATTTTTTTGGCTAATTCAAGATTGTTTGTTTTTGTTGATGAGCTATTCGATGTTGTCCCACTCGATGACTTAACAGTTGTCTCTTCCTCTTGTGAATGCATTTTCTGCTTAGCAGAATCCTTTTCTGACTTCCGATAACTACGTTTAAAAAACAAATCAAGCTTTTCTCGATCTGAATGTACACTATTAGAGGAGAGAAAATCCATTAAAGACTTTGCTGAAGGTGAAATTGTTGGCATAAGTTCTTTTAATTCTTCCTCTTCGGCATTAAGCTGCTCTGCCGCTGCAACATAGGTATCATTAAATAGATAATACCTAAATTTCAAAATAAGCATTTTACTAAATTTTGCGATTTCATCTTCTCTGTCCAAGTAAATGGTTCCTTTATCTTTCCTATCAATCCTTCTTACACTGCTTGGTAATATAGCACCAAGAGCGAGGTCTGCCGGAAGATTTTCACCTTCAGGAAGAGAAAATCCTAAGCCATCACCAAATATTTGTATTTTCATATCAAAGGCTTTCCGTTTTGGAAATGGCAGCGTAACCAAGAGTGATGCTCCTGCTTCGAAGTATGAGTCTGAATGTAGCCATCGTGAGCTACCGTGTGATACTAACACTTGAGAAAAGTTCGTCATAGGTTTTGTAGTTACAAATAAAGCTAGTGTTTGATTTCGATCTCGTAAAAGACTGATACGGTTCACACTTGAACCGAACATACGTTTGACCAACGTCACTGGTGAATAATCTGAAAATTCTATCAGCATAGCAAAATTTTTATAATTGTTCCTTTTCACTATGAATATCCTTATGTGGACATCGTCGATGTTTTTTAGCTCTGGGGAACCTGTGGATGGAGAGAAAACAAAATATTATTGTCACGAATTAGTTTAATCATTTATAATTACAGTTACTGTCCCTAGTTGTAACGAAAAAGACTGTTTCGAATTACATGGTCAAAATATTTGTAATGGGTGGCTCGAATGCATAGACAAAAAATATACAAGAACGCTGAGAACAGAATGAAGGAGCTGAGGTTATTAGGAGCAGGAAGGCAAGACAGATAAGACAAAAAAAGATGAAGGTAAAGACGACACATCCCTAAGATTACATGCAGTGGAGAAATAGCAGTAGCTCTGACAACCCTGTCCCAAAAACAGATCCAAAAGTAGGGAGAAAAATATTTGTCATCCTGTCTCCGAGTCTATTTTTCCCTATACAATCGATTTTACTTTTTTGGGTAGTAAATTGGGCCCGAAAAAATTCTCAAAGTAAATTCTACTGGACTTGTATGAGGAATTTAACATTTGACGGTGTGCTCTATACCCCCTACTCAATTATACATGGTTTAGCTTTCTCCAACAAAGGATTAGGTCGTTTACTGAAATGCTGGGTGAAAAACATAGTCTTTGGATCCAATACAAGATTATTGTTGAGGCATTAGCCTTTGATATAAATGCTCCTAAATCTTTCAGTTCTCCATAAAGCTCCCCAAATACCGAATTCCGTAACCAAGTACTTTGAGAACTTCCAGCCATTCATAGCACTTCGGAAGTATGTGCCAACTATTGACCCTTAAGGAATCCCAAGTGATGCTGTTATGTAAATATTTTACTCTATCATAATGGTTTGATCGCAACATAAATTATTTGAAAATGCCAGCGTTCACAGGGAGATTACTTTGTTGGGTAAATAAATATCTCTAATAGTATCTCACAGAGAAAGAAGAAGAAAAGATTGATGTATTCCAAAGATTCCTCCTGAGAAGATTACTAGGAATCAAATGGCCCAGGAAAATATTAAATAACGAACAGTATGAAATGACATCCTGTAAAAAGTGGAGTACTCTAGTGAAAAGAAGGACATTCAGATGGCTAGGTCATTTAATGCACCTGCCTGAATCAACACCCGCCAGACAAGCCCAAAGTGAATTTCTGAGACCACTGAAGAGACCACTGAAGAGACCACCCGGAAGACCCAAAACCACCTGGGTCAGTGCGGTCACACAAGAACTGGAAGAGTTGGGTTTCAATTTCAATGAAGCCTTGAAGCTGGCTCAAGACCGAGATAGCTGGAGAGCCGTGATCGTCAGAGGGAGAAATGCCGAGTCACATAAGTGACGTCACAGCACAGAACAGAGTCATATAATAGTATCTATCTGAAACTGCTACCGTCAGTTAAAAAGTCTGTTTCTGTACCAATAGTAGAATTTCCAAACTTTGCAGAAAGTTTACTTTGATTGTAAGAATAACATTCACATGTGATTCCCACTTGTGAACGTTGAACATATAGTTTTGGCCAATGGGGTAGGGAGTGGAGGTGCTTGTTATATTATTCGTTCCTTTCGTTTAATACATCTACACGTGTATTAATCACGTGGTAAACCGTAAGTACCAGATAATCTATTTCTCTTCCACATTTTTGCTACACTAGCAACGTAATAAGAACAGAGATAAACTTCGGGTGAAACGCTCTTTATTTTTTGTCTCTTTTTATGATTGAATTAATAAAGTAGGCTTTCTTTTCTAAATTTCTCTCTCTCTCTCTCTCTCTCTCTCTCTCTCTCTCTCTCTCTCTCTCCCTCTCCCTTCTCTCCCCCC
>RDPX01000532.1:57038-79413 GCA_003991215.1 Morbakka virulenta
ACACGTGTATTATACACAAGGGGAACAAGAAGAATGATATAATATATTTCTCTCTCTCACTTGTGCGACACACGCAACACAATAAGAACACAGATAAAATTCTGGTGAGACACTCTCTTTTTTTTGTCTCTTTTTTTATTTGAGAAAATATAGTAGGCTCTCTTTTCTCTATATCTCTCTCTCTCTCTCTCTCTCTCTCTCTCTCTCTCTCTCTCTCTCTCTCTCTCTCTCCCTCTCTCTCTCTCTCTCTCTCTCTCTCTTCTCTCTCCCCCTTTTCTCTCTCTTCTTCTCTCTCCCCCTTTCTCTTTCTTCCTCTCTCTCTTCCTCTCTCTGTCTTTCTCGCTCTCTCTCTTTCTCGCTCTCTTTCTCTCTGTTGTGCCTCACATCACGTGTTGTGATTTTGCACTTCTCACAGTTATGGTAATATCATAATTTGTGAGAATAAAGACTGAAAAAGCCACATGGCAGGACAGATTTCCTGCCATGTGGATTCGTCACTTCCACAACCAATGTGAAAGTTATTCGTCATCAATTGATCAATGAATGTCATTTTAGCACCGACACTCGTCAAATTTGATTCTATCTAATGACAAATTGGTATTATATTACAAATACAGCAAGGCTTTGCTTTCAAGGTATGAGTTGGCTGTACGATTTTAAAATGAATGCCCAAAATAATAATTAAGACATCAAACATAATCCATTTTTGTATAATGTAACATGTAAACGATATTACTAATGTAACAAAACTAGAGTTTTATTTCCTTCATAGCGAAGAATATTCTCAGTGGCAACCTTATCTTCTCAATTGATAACTATGTGAAAAAAAAAATTTTTAAATTGAAAATGTAATCTTTGACGCAAGAGCAAATTCAACGCTTGTGATCAGGTTTATTTGTAAGGGCACAAAGCTTAAACAGTATCTGATAAAGAAATGGGATGAACCTGATTCATCAATTGTGAAGAGTTTTAGTTGTAAATTAACCCAAAAGTAAGAGGCAAAGCGTTGAGTGTTTTTATTCTTTTCCTTGTGCTCTTTTAAGATCTAAGATCTACCAGAATTCTTTTCCACAGTGTAAACACACCCAACGCTATTCAAAACTAAAACCTTCTTCATATTGATTAAAAAACAACCATAACACGGAAAGTTGGGTAATTCTATTGTTCTTGTTTTAAATAAATGGGAAATATAGTTACCAGAGATTTGTTGTTTGTTGTTGTTTGTTTTTTTTGTAAACTCAAGAACCATACTAGGCGTTAAAGCTACTAAGTGCATAAAACTGTGAAAGGAGAAGAAAAAAAGGTTAGGACTAGTCGTACGATAGAAAAAAACACTCTGAAGTCCAAGAGTTTTACAATACAAACGTCCTAGGCAAAACCTATATTCAGAGGAAGATTTGTTACGATTGGAAACAACTAATACAGGATGAAGACCTTTAAAAAAAGACTAAGACTAGCCACGCTTTGTTTACGAGGCAAAGATTAAGAGGAGCAGCAAGATTTGAACCTATCAAGTGAAAAACATGTGCCTGAACTCGATCAAGAACATCAAGATAAGCTGAGAGAGAGCATGTTCAAACGCGACTACAGTACTCTATCCAAAGGCAGATGGAAGATTTATACAGATGCAAAATGGTTTCAAGCAAAAGCCACTGTTCAACACGATACAAAGAGCCAACTTTATAGTCCTCCAGGTCATGCGATGGGCTTTGAAGTCACCAAAGACATAGATTTAACAGTGTGTTGTTTGTCAAGAGCCTTATCAATGATGTCTGATACTATTGCAGTTAATGAGGAAGAGTCAGGAAAGGAATCTCAAAATAAAAAAAGGACGTAAAAATTGACTAAAGAGCAAACAATTTCAAAGTACATGAGAGGTTTATCTTCAGATTCAAGTTTTTGTACTCTAAGATCTTGTCAACCATGAAGAGCAAGACCGCAAAGATGACTTGTTGAGTCTAGTCGAAACAAAAATAGCCGTCAACATGAAGATACTTATTACTATCACTGTCATTAAGGTTAGTCTCCCAAAGTGCAAAGATACAGGAAACCTACCTTAAAAGACAAACTACAACAAAGACCTTTAACGTTACCAAATGCTAAGCAATTTCAAAAAAACTTAAGAGTGTAAGAGAATTAACTTGCTTTTCATGGCAATTGATGATTTAAAATAATAAGAACTGTAGTTATCTTTGCCATAAACATAAGATAAATGTACAAAACCATAGAGAACGATCAATGTATTGCTACAGTGTATAGCACATAGCAATTGATCTTTGCCTGGTACCTGCATCTGATTGTTTTTGTAATACTGAGAGAGTCTATCTGAGTAACATATCAGGATTTATGTGCACATGATGATTCATTCTATGAAAGTTATGTCAACAGGTTTTCTACAGTCGTCTTATAGTACAGTACCTGTTTTACTGAGGCTGGTAACTGGTCAACAAGAGAGGACTACAGTCAAAATAAACAACGTAGGACGTCCGATAGCCAATGAAATATTCTCATAATATTTTATGTGCAATATTGCATTTTATTTGGATAAGCAAAAGTGTGTGTACCGTATGGGCATTTGTAGGGAATAACTGTAAATCTACTGTTGGCAGGCGAAGAAATATTAGTAATAAAGACCCTTTTAATAATTTGTTTATAAATTTGGGATCAAGAAAATCCACTCCCCAAATGCTTCAAAGTTGTATCCACCCAAGTATTTTGGGAAAAAAGAAAATACAGCCAGAAACTATAGAGACTAATCCCACTGGTCAAGTAAGTAAATTAGTTAACTAGTTAATGCCACTAGTCAATTTAAAACCCGTAGGCAAAGAAAGAAAGGTTGGAAGAGGGGCCAGTCAAAGATTATTATCGCTCGGAATACATACATGTAACGGCTCTTGATAAAAATGAAAAGAAATCCTATAACCCATTGGACTTAAAATATGAATCACTGACCTCTTAAAATGCATATATGAGTATTGGTTACTGAAATGTGAATACTGTGTTTGAGTCTGGAAAGACNTAGATAGATAGATAGATAGATAGATAGATAGATAGATAGATAGGTAGATACATACATACATAGATAGATAGTCAGATAGATAGATAGATAGATAGATAGATGATGCATAAGTGAATAGTTTTCATATTAACATTGACTGTAGGTCGTCCGTTAATGTCAACTATTTACCTAGTTAAGCGTCTTGTCGTTTAAAATATCCTTAAATAGTTTTCTTACTGACTTGCTTTTCTTTCAGTGCTGGTGTCATTTGTAATACTCAATGTGGTATTATTATCTTTTTTCCTAGTAGTACCTGGTTCATAAGAGGCAACAGGAGCATTGTCCAGCGACATGTTTTATAAATATTTTTCTTTATTGTTGTGAGTAATTTCACAGTATTTGATTTGATTTGTAGTTATACACAAATGTTTAATTAATAGGTTTAAAGGCAGTTGAATATTGCTTGTAGTTTATTGGCTTTCTTCGCAAAGATATTCCTGGTGAATTTTCCCGCCTAAGTTCCAGGCTCTTAAAAAATTGGCAAATATTTCTTTGTCCCATTTCAAGCTTTCTAAGCATGCGTAGTTTGTGCATGAAGTAAGTGAAAACAAAAGATGAAACTGTAAAATAAAGGTAAGATTGGATGTGCGTATGGTTTAAAAGAACACATAGATCCATGACATTGCTTTATAAGGGATGAATTTCAATAATTTTTATATAAATTTAAGTTTGTTCAAAATTCAAAGCAAGTCAACTCAAAAGAAATAACAAAACTTTTTCAGTTTCACAGGATTTCCATGCAATATCTGTTTTAAAAGTCTGCGTGTTCTCTTGTATTGTACTAAATGTTCAGAGCTAGAAAGATGCTTACGAATTTCCCCTTGTACTTTATATAACAACTAGAATATGAACCATACATATAGGCTAATCTTTGGATGGATGGATGGATAGATAGATAGATAGATAGATAGATGCCCATACACGAGTTATTAGAGTTTAGTTGTGCTTGTTTGTTACACTTGATCCCGACTATAGAAGATTGCTTCCCTATCTTATCCAGAAACTATTTAAATGTCCCTATCAAACGACTGCACTGAAAAAAATCAGACATTGACAAATCAAAATAGCTTGGTACCCTAGCTATGCAGCTGTGAGAAATACAAATAATCTGTAATTCTCAAAAAAGTATTCATTAAAAAACAAAAAAGAGCCCGAAAAAATTTACAGTATACAAGACTGATATACTATTGATTTTGCAAGGGTGTTATACATAAGCTAGACTTGGTCCATCTTTAACATAAATAATGAGGCGCTTCGAAATAACCACCTATATGATAGGTACCTTTAAGTCATTTTACTATTTACTGCTTTCAAAATTTAAGTCAAAGACATATTTTAGTTACCTTGCTGTGTGGTTCCAGTAACAACAAATTCAGTAAAACCAACTTTGGTTATTTTCATAGTTATCTGGTATTCGTCTATCTTCCAGGATCCTCTGGCAGTCAATTCATATTCACCAAATGGAATAGGGATTGATAATTCGGCCACCATAGGAGCCAGTCGGAGTACTAAAAATTCAATTTTGAAATACAATATTCCCTGTCTGCTGCACAGTAAACTGCTTATCAAAACTTTATTGGAATAGATGATGATTATAATGATAATGATAATGGTGGTGGTAGTAGTAATTAATATGGTGGAGGTGTTTGTGATTGTTGCGATAGTTGTGATTGCTGCTGTGGTGATGGTTGTGGTGATGATTGATCTAAGATACAACTTCAACGTGTACCTTTGTTTGATTAATTTTACTCACAGCTTAATGTTTTCACAATCGTTTTCACACAATCGTTTTCACAAATGTTTTCACAATCGTCAGCTAAACAGTTTAGCTGACGATTGTGAAAACATGAAACTGACAGTTCTAAACTACCTTTTGTTGATTTGGTTGTCGTTCGCCATATGATAGCTCTAATATTCTTATATTATTGAGCACTGTCGATTACTAGAAATTACTTTGATACTGGTATAGTTGTATATATAGTTGCTGCTGGACAGCCATGTCTGTATGTTCATTTCGATTTGAAATGCCCGAAATAGTTGACATGGTCTTCGACTGATGATCCATGACTGTAGTATTCACCATCAGACCTAGCTACTTTTCTCTTGTTCATCAACAAGAACCACCAGCTAACATTTTTCATCACTTTTTTCACCATATTTCTACTTATTTTTATCCTTCATCCATCATCTCTCTTCATTCTATTTGCGAATAATTCATTTCTATGTTTCTCGTTGTGTTGTCTTCCCTGTTGTGATGTGGATTGTCCATGTATGTATTGTCTCATTATTGTCATATAATCAGCCAGTTTCATTTTTGACTAAAGTTTTCTGAGTGATTCACTCTTATACTATATATATTTAAATATATGTACATATATATGTATAGATATTTATATGCAATGGTTGGGAATCCGTAAAACACGTCGTCCATTGATACCAGAATTAAATTTTCTGATGGATTATAACATGTTAAAATATCAAATAATAATGAAAGAAAATTCAGCAACTCAGCGTTATGCTGCCAAACAATCTTCAGACTTTTTGTAGTTAGCAACATGAAACTTGAAGTCGTTACACTGTGTCACCTGCTACTATACTAACTTCATGTATTCTACATCTTTATTGAGCACACCTGTGCTATTAGTTCATCGCCTGTAATGTTATAGATTCATTCGTTTAATGGGCCCTTTTTTTGTTTGGGATAAAATGGGTAAATTGATATTGTCAATGAATCCATCGAAGGAAAAATAAAAGCCAAATTACATGTTAACGATTTCGCTGAGTATCTTTATATTAAAGCTACTTTACCTTTACTGATGACTTGCAGCTTTCCTTCTGCACTTGTAACAAACGTGATTTTGGCAAGACAAGTATTTACATAGAAGATGGTACATCGTATTGGCAATATTTCTTTCACTTCACGACTTGCAAGCAATAACAAATACTTTGGAAGCAAGATGGAAATAACTTTTCCCAAAGTAAGGCATTGATTTTCTTCAGGTATTACAGTATACATACAGCTTCCTGACAAAATTTTCACATGACAATCTTTAATATGGTATGTCCTTGATACAAGACTTGGGGGAGGGGAAGAAAGGAACTCCGTCACTTTGGGGAACTCAACAGAAGTATCAATATCTAGAAAAAAGAAAACAAAGGCATTATTAAATAAAGCGTTTTCAAGGCCTCTAAGCAAAAACTGTCACACAACCAGCTATTCGCAAGACTTTTCAATTTTAAACCTTGGGTGTTTACAGAGCAACGCTATTTATAATTCCCTAATCTTAGAATCACACGCTCTACGTATGTATATGTATATGTATATGTATATGTATATGTATATGTATATGTATATGTATATGTATATGTATATGTATATGTATATGTATATGTATATGTATATGTATATGTATATGTATATGTATATGTATATGTATATGTATATGTATATGTATTTGTATATGTATATGTATTTGTATATGTACATGTATATGTACATGTATATGTACATGTATATGCACATGTATATGTACATGTATATGTATATGGCCACCAAGAGGTACAAAACGTCTCTGAATGGCCCCTCAGCTCAACAGAAACTGACCTTTGGTAGATCTGATCTCCGTGGAATTTGATTTTATCATTCTGACGCTGCAATTGTTGTCTACTTTCAACATCTTGATTTATTACTGTATTATTGTCTTGCGCATTTATTCTTAGTACTAAGATTAAACTCCCTATTTTTTGTCTACACCAAAAACTATTTTGAAAGATTTCTGTCCTGTTCATGTGTAATAGGTATCACAAAAAAGGTCATTTGTTATCATTAGGATCTTGTGTGATATTGTGATATTTATGGTCTTTTTTTCCCAAATCTCAGCAGCATTCCATAGCTGTATGGGTGGTCATTAGTATTTTTCGTATTGAAAGAATTTTTATATTGAATATTTAGTCAAATAATCAGAGATCATATAGATTTGTTAACATGTAAATAGAATTTTTTAAACAGCACTAATAAAGAAGAAAAAAAAGATGAAAAAAATATTACAAGCTGAATCCCAATATTCCAAAATCTTCTGAAACACCTTATGAATAAATAATCATTGCACAGTCAAAATAGCATGTGTTGTTTACTACTTACACATTGACCACTACACCGTGTAATTGGCAATTTCAGCAGAATATTGAACTTGATATAAAGAATAAGAGTTCATTGCTGAATGATGAATAAAAATTCACAAGTCCAGAACAGGCCAAGCTCATAGTTGATTGGCTTCTGGAGGCCATTCAGATCAAGTTATACTATGAAGTTATACTATCGAGTTATCCTATACCTTGTTTTTTCAGTTATGTACCATTTGTGTGCGATTTTTAATTTTTGCATTGATTAAACAAAGTTTTTGATGCTGCTGTTTAAGCCCACACTTAATATCCTAGCACTCTAAAGACCCTATTGCTAACGAGACAACCCCAAAACGTGGTGAAAAAACCTCCGTCCAAACAAAACACAGAAAAACAAAACACTGCAAACAAAATACAGCTAACAATACTAAAACAACACTTCTAGAAAAATCAATGCAGTCGAGAGATTGTGGAAATATTTCAGACAGGTTGCTTCAGGTTATACAACGATGGAGATGTAGTGTGTTAGATAAATCGCTGCAGATTTTAAACAAAGTATTTGGAACCCTCTTGGTAAAAGAGACAATGACACAGACTTGAAAATAATCTGAAACAACACTTTAAATACATTTCTAATTTAGATCTTTCAAAAAACTTGCTCTTATTAAGTCACTTTTACAATGCATAATGAAGAGCATTAAAATATATTTACAATTTTTAACCAAATCAATAATAAAAATAACCAACACTAAGAGAAACCTCTCTAGTTAAGGCTTAAATGTTCACGAGGTCACTCTATTTGAAAGAATGTGAAAGTCATCTGTAGAGAAAGTCAGGTAGTGTATAAGGCTAATAGTCTCGCCTCGCAAAGCTGCTCCTTTCAACAGAAATCACTTTAGCCTTTTACCACTTAATGACCGAAGGAACAAGATAATGACGTGATATGACACTTTTCAATCGATATTACCAAACATTTTTTGCAAGTATAAACCAATATAAATGCCAAGGTTATATAACTTTGCATGCGCTTGCCCAAAAATTCTAAATAAATCGGTTATAATTAAATAACAGGAACTTGATCTGAATTTCTGTATTTGCAATTTGATTTAAAAAGATGAGAATGAAAATTGGGAAAGTGATTCCGGCAGCTAAAAACATGAAGAAAATGACAAGGCTACAGAGATTTTATATATTTGTTAAAAATGTAAAGCAGTGTTGTAATAACTCCTGGATTCTTGTATCTAAACTTTGAGCATTGAAAATTGAATTTTCAACTAATACAGTTTTTTTAATGATCAATGAACTGAATCACGCAAAAGGTAATTTAACATTACCCTTTATATCCATCCATACGCAAAGACTTTACCGTCTTCCTCTTCTTCCTTCTCATTTATGGCTGCTGGTCCAGCATTGCAGAATCAGCCGCCCGGGGTCTTCCGCTTCCAGCTTTCTCTTTCCAGGGCCTCTTCCTGATGAACGCCAAACTAGCTCATATCCTCTTTCACATTATCTCTCCATTGCTTCTTTGGTCTTCCTCTCGGCCTTCTTTCTGGTACTATACTTTCCAGAGCCACTTTTACTGTGTGTCCTTCTTCCCTCCTCCTCACATGTCCGTACCATATCATTCTTTTCTCCTCGATCTTCTCATTGATGTCACTCACTCCCAGTTCTCTCATGATGTCAGCAAGGATTTTAGCGTGTTAGCAAAAATTTAATAGGGCTAAATGTTATAAACCCTGTTTTTAATGAGTGCTACAAATTTTAGATTTTCTTTGTTTCTTTATCTTAAGACGAAAGTCAACATTCATAGTTGACTTAATTCGCTTATTTTCTTTATTAACAAGCCTACTGAGTTACTGTAAGCCAGACTTCAACTAATGGAATAAGAATAAAATTCCAAACAGAATCATTTTTCTGATTTAAAGATATAAAATACGAGAAAAAATGAATCAATTTTGATGTTATTAACTAAGTTAATTTCGACATCTACATCTGATCATTTTCAACTGTAAGTAGAAAAACGCTAAGACAGTCATTTAAAAAAATATTTTTAATGTAAACAAGTGTTTGAAAGTATAATAAGACAAAGCAATTCTCACGTAAATAATTGCAACTCAAAAATTTTAAGGCTCTTAAGTCTTTGTTTATATCAGGAGAAAATCTTTTAATAAAGAAAACCTCCAGGAATGATAATTGGGACCAAGAATCATTAGTACCAACAATAAAATACTTTTGAACCACGGCGTTTATAATGGGCTTTTTTCTATCAATTTTAGTGGGCGAATGTAATAACATAGGTAAGGAAAACAGGTTTATGCAATCATGGAACTGCTCACACAAACTCTTATTTACGTTAAAAAAAACCCTGTTATTTATAAAAGACGTTTCTAGCTTGTTCTGTTTACAGTTGATAAGGACAGGTTGCAAACGTCGGAATACACTTTGTTAATAACATCAAAACTGGTTCATTTTTTCTTGTATTTTATATGTTAAAATCAAAAAGAAGTTGAAGTTTTAGTTTTATTTTAGTATTTAAAATCGTCTTGTTAAGATTTGTTGGGTTTTTTCCACAGACTTTAAAGTCCTAAGGTTTTTTTGTAAGTCTTGCTGATCATCTAGCCTACAGCAAAACAGTCAAAGGTTTATAATCCAGAAAATACATTTTCTTAACCGAGATCTTACTTTTGGAAACCACGAACTTAAGTATCATACAAAGGTGATCAAACCACTGAGCTGTTTCTCAATACTAGCAATTACAGTGACAATCAGCCTCATGGAGTGTTGTTATCCAACTCGGAATGCTAAATTAATACCATTAATCTCTAAAAGAATTTCCTATAACAAATTCATCTCTTACAGAAAGAAGCAATGATGAGCTTGGAAACATTAGAAATGCGTTGCTATCGCGACATACTTAATATTAGCTGGTTGGTATGACCGAGAAACTATTGTGGAGCTGATTCGCAGGGTTCTGCAAAAAAACAGACTGCGACAGATGATCAACAAGAGAAAGCTTGGTGTGCCTGAATACGTATGCTCAACGAATGATGAAAGATTAGTGAAGATGGTAATCCCGAAAATGACGGCTGGAACACAGCCAAGGGGGCGTTCAAGAAAACGGTGGTTTCATGACATCAGGAATTGGACGGGGATGGGCAATGGCGAGGGTGGCAGGCGACAGTGACACTTGGAGGCAGATGATGAATACCATAAGAATGTTTACCTGAAAATTAACAAATTGTTTTCAATCACCAGTTTTGGTTTGTTTTATTTTGGTGCCAGGGACAGAAAGGATAGGTCTTTATAAAAACAATGTCATTCTTATTTGTGTTTTTTTTGTCATAATTTGTCACTTGATAATTAATAAAATACGTTGTTGAGATTTCTAAATAAATTTTTATTGAATTTTTTTTGACAACTTTTATTTTTATTGAAAAATCTTCCGATGATTCTTGACAGCCTACTGTAGAGAATGAATTTGTTCTTGGTTTTTGAGTAAAATTATATGGTTAGTTTTTTCATAAATTTTGAAATAATATTTTAATAATTCGAGAACAGCAAACTGAACTGATTTCCAACTTAAAAATTACTGTTTGACCTTTCGTGTTAACATTATTCACAGGTTGGCGAAAGGTGTTGCTTTAAGAGCTTGTGATTCCAAATACATGATGGTATCTTAATAATTTTTAGATAATGGAATTTTCATACAAGATGTCATGCAAAAAAATTCTCCAAACCTATCATGACTTCTTGTCTCTTCTAAAATATACTTTACTGTTTCTTCAACTTCCACTGTTGCGATGGGTAAAAAGAAGATATAAAATCTCCACTTGAAACTGGGAAAGTGCCCAACAAATTTAGTAAGAATACAATCGTTCGTCCAAAACCTCTGAAATGCCTAGAGCCATGTACGTTTTGATAGTTGACTGTTTTCTGTTGCTCCACTGTACAATTTTCACGTGAGGTGATTGGTCAAGCCTCTTATCCATTTATTCTACAATAGAGGCTACCATTTTTGTAAGCTATTTCTTTCCTGCCTGTACAAACCAGCTCCTCCTAGTTGTATTACTATTTTATTGACACTCCTTTCCGGATATCGAAATATATAAAGTCAATGACGTCATATAAAACAACTAGTCTTCGATACTTGGATAACGTACAAGCATAACCTGGTATTTGTTAGGATCATCCTTTTCATAAATATTTGTGTATGATACGCCAAATCGTCTTCCTTTGGAAACATTGTCCATTATTTTTTTAATTTCGTCTGCTTCCCATTCGTCTATTGAGGATTTAACAGTATCCCCAGATGTAAACATTCGGCGAAGTCTTTTAGCTTTTAGTTCGCAAACTGTTGGTTTTAGAGTTTCTTGTGATATTGCGTTTCGTCGCCCTTTTAGCTCAGCCGTGGTACGCAGAAAGTAATCTCTCAATAAAAGCCCAGGTTTTGATGAGTTATCTTCTACTACTTCCTCTGATCCAGAAGACGTTGCCATTGCTCTAAAAAGAAAATGTTCGAAATAATTTGCTGTAATTTTTGCTTAAAGTAAAAGCATACAAGTAAACACCTGATATATATAGAGATAGTAAATAAAATAACATAAAATGTGTAGACTAGTATTTTAGCAATGTAACGGAATGATAAAGTGTAGATATGAGACAAAATTGGATAATCGAGATTGAAGCTGGCACAGAGAGCATGGGTGCCAGAAAGACATTATGGTCAAATTACATCAACAATTAAATAGATCAATTAGTCGATCATGATAAATGTAAAAAGTGTAATGAAAGAGCAGAAATGATATGGATTATCACAAGCTAATGCATCCTATTATCTCTAAAGAAGCAAAGACGTCGCAATGATAATATACCCCGGATAACGAAATGAACTCTCTGTGACAAATGTGTCTTAGAAGGAAATTAAATGGGATACATCCATCAGCCAGACGATGTTGTACGAAAAGAACAGTTGCAGAGAGCCAAAATCAGTCAAATTAATGACCCATTCGTCGTATTACTATGGCCAACCTGTTTCTGTATGAATATTTATATTATATTATATTACATTATATTATATTATATTATATTATATTATATTATATTATATTATATTATATTATATTATATTATATTATATTATATTATATTATATTATATTATATTATATTATATTATATTATATTATATTATATTATATTATATTATATTATATTATATTATATTATATTATATTATATTATATTATATTATATTATATTATATTATATTATATTATATTATATTATATTATATTATATTATATTATATTATATTATATTATATTATATTATATTATATTATATTATATTATATTATATTATATTATATTATATTATATTATATTATATTATATTATATTATATTATATTATATTATATTATATTATATTATATTATATTATATTATATTATATTATATTATATTATATTATATTATATTATATTATATTATATTATATTATATTATATTATATTATATTATATTATATTATATTATATTATATTATANTTTTAGGCAACTTTGATACCCCAGTAGCAGAAGTGTTGCCTATAACTCCTGTACCGGGGGGCTCGGGCACCGTCACACTTCCCGTAGGCTGTTCGGGTCCCCCCGATCTAATATATTATTTGTACTTTGATTCATCACTAAATAGGAGAGAGTCGAGTATACCGCCCCGGGCACCAAGCCGGAATTTCAAAGCCTGGGCGCAATTATTATTATTATTATTATTATTATTATTATTATTATTATCTTTATTATTATTTTTATTATTATTTTTATTATTATTATTATTACTAGCTTAAATGTCTTTTAAGCTCTGGCTGATGAAATTATCGTTAACTATAAAATTAATTGGTGAGTCATAGCATATAAATAAAGGTAACCATTATCCACTCTCCTGTTCTTTCCAGCACTTTCCTTAATACAGAACCCTAGAGGTTCCAATCAATTATTATTATTATTACTATTATTTTTATTATTATTTTTTATTATTATTATTATTATTGTTATTATTATGTTTATTATTATGTTTATTATTATGTTTATTATTATTATTATTATTATTATTATGTTGATCATTATTATTATGTTTATTATCATTATTATTTAGCTTTACGTAAAATTAACAGCTTCAGGAGGAGAAGCAAAATGCTGCCTTTGCCTGCAAAGGAACATTCCTGTCTTAAAGGCAGTCAAAACACCAATATACCTGGAGAGCCGCACACTACTAATTTGTTTGTTGACTCCAGCAAACATGATATGAGACTTATGGCAAAAATAAAAGAGACTGACAAAGGGGCTTTTATGAGAAACGAAACAATTTGTCCGAAGTATAAAACACCTTTATGGTGATGTCATTAATTGTTTTATTTACTAATTCGTCTCTTAAATTACTTATTTTGTTTTTTATTTTAGATTCAAACGCCTGTAGTAACAATTTACTTATATTTATCCTCTATGCTGTATAAATATTTTCTAAAAGAATTCATCTACAACTTACAATATTTCACTGTTATCTTGTTTAGGAAAAAAACACAACTAAACAGCTAAATATTGACTGGGTGTCCAGCAAATTAACAATTAGTTTAGTTACTAGTATTAGCTATCAAGATAATTACTTTGCGTAAGCATTCAATTTTTAAGCAAGACAACAATCCTTAATGAAACGTACAGGATTGAATAAAAAGATACTGAAGAAAAAAATAAATACATTTCTAGCACCGAACCATTTCTGGTAGAAGGCCTTGAAAGACAAATCGTCCTTAATTTGTAACTGAAATGGTACCGACGTCAAATAAGAGCAAAATTAAGCAAGAAATAGATGCACGTTAGGATATATCGTTGCCTAAAACTGTATCATAAAAAGGCATACTGCTTAAGTGGAAATAATTGTATCGTTTTGTTGTATGGCTTATAAAACTAACTTACCTAAATTTCCATAACATATTATCCACTTTGATCCATTCTATTTTATTCATAATTTCAAAATTCATTTCATTTTTCTCTTGTCCAATGTGGACGAGAAAATTCCATGTTGCATGTCATTTTTCTTATGTATGCATTTACAACTTTAATTTCCATATTTATCTTGAACTTTTATTGATGTTCGGAAATATTTTTGGTGCTAAATTTCCATTACATCAGGTTGTTTAAATGTTCATTGAAGCGTGAATGTATTTGCTTCGGTGCGACCCCAACATCAGTCGAGTTAACGATTCGTGCACACTCTTGTTTTGTTACAAAATCAGACTTACTTTTTTAATATTAAACTATTGGTTTAAATGTCTCTTGATTAGTAAAATCTACCTAGGCGAGAAAACCCAAGTACGTTTTACTTTCTTGATAGAATCATTGACAGAAACAAAAGCGCTCTATGCAGGTTGTCGAATAAAGATAACTATGATCTTCGATCGGAAGAGCCTTGCATCATTGTTAGAAGAGAAGCTGAATAATTTCACTTTTGTCGTGGTTATCGATACTATCTATCATCCTGTCGTGGACATAGAGGGAGGTCAGATTACAAACAATTACTTAACTGGAATAAAAATGAAGGCTTTGAGAATCTTCGTGTGTCAAACAAATTTAAAGTTCTTTCAACAGAATTGGTAACATTATAAGGTTGGTTGATCAGCACGTCAATATTCACTTTTCAATTGACTACTTAAAAGGAGGTTAAGCGGACTTGCTGGGGAAAAAACTACAATCGTGTAGTGAACAATAATAATTGCCTTACCTTGAATGTGTTTCGTATATTAAAGGTTATTTTTCTTTTTCCTAATGTATTAATTTCTTGACTAATGTCACCCAAGGAAAACCATATCAAGAAGGAAAACAGTTTCATGATTTCATTTAGATAATGACTAGAAAGTATTCGTCTTGCATAACTGGTAAACTTGTTCTACTACTTCTTTAGTACTTCTCCCTTATTTGAGTTGAAAAAAATGTATAACTTCTAAAGGTCAAGCTCTCTGTACAGCTATAATATTAAATGATTGGATTTAATTTCGGTAGAGGAAGTAACACTGTTGATAAATAAAGCTGATGAGATATTTTCAAGGAAAAGTAAAATTAATTAAATCTATTAAAAATTCGTTAGTGAATGCAATCAAAAGAATGACACTTTTGTTGTATTCAATTTTTCTCATGCATCCAACTTTATCGAACTTTGGGTAGTAGCAAATAAAAAGGACTCTAGCTCTTCTGCTCTTTCAGTTCTGTTACATAATAAATTTTTTTGGAGAGGTGTGGTTAGTTGGTTAGGCCTACAGCGTAACAACCAAGATGTTTTCAATCCAATTTTCCTAAAGTAGAATGCTTAAACATCATAAAGGTCATCGGTTAACTCCCTTATGAGGGTACAGTCCAGCTTCACATTCGAACGACAATGTTAATCAGTTATTTGCCACTTGAAAACTAGTTATTACTCCTAGAAACATAAAAATTGAAAGACAATTTATTTTCGAATATTTAGATGTTGTAAGATATGCCTATCCTTTCCATAATTCATGGCCAACAATATTGCAAGTATTCTCCTATAAAGTCTACGTAAATATAACCCCGAAAGAAAACGACAACCGTACAATCTTTTCAAACTCTTTACATTTTGAAAATTCACAACTCAATATAAGCTAAAACTTGGTCTTCAAGCGATGCTGGAACTTGATCTCGTTTACGTTTTGGCTCTCACGCCATTGGTATTGACCACAAAACCATCAAGCCTCCCTTTGCCTCTCATGGCTATTCATTTTTAGTTTGCCCTAGGTAGGCTAAGTTATCTGGTAAAAAACAAAACAGAAAGACAGACATCCTCATATATATTCAAAAAAATTGGAATGTAACTATAATTTGACTTCAGGTTTCCTGTCTCAAATACCTGACTAAGGACAATGGCATCTGCTCATACCGAAAGTTAACTTTCATGAAATTTGAGAGAAAAGTTTTTTTAGGTCCTTTAGGCTTACTACACCTATAAGGTGTAGTAAACAATTTCCGATTTCAACTGTAAAAAAGGACTTCAGAGATATGATGACATCCACAAAATTGCAATTTCCCAGTAGGTTTCCCCTGTCCCCTACGCTTTTTTAAATCCTCTACGATTAGCACCCTTTGATCATAAATTTGATTTCCGTTCTTATTCTTATTCTCCTTGACTGCATATACGTTGATTTCATTAACATCTTGCTATCAACAACTTAAACCAACAGGGGCGGACCTGTTGCTCATGGATGAAGGGGATGTCCAATTTTTCAAAAAGAGCCTACTTTTGCAAAAAAAACGCAACAGATAATTTACAAAAGAGTATAAAGAAAGAAATCAAGAGTGGAATAGCACATGCACATAATACAAAAATTAAATCAAAGGGAAAAAATCAATTTTACAAGCTCTTGCATTTTAATAGTAATAATTTTAAGACCAGAACCACATCCATGAACAGCACAAACAATTCAAAGAACACAAATATACTTAATCAGTAATCAATATATTTAATCAGTAATCAATATACTTAATCAGTAATCAATATATCAAGGATAATCACCTGGCTTATCATGTAAATACATTCACAGCAGAAACTGCTCTTAATACTTGTAGATCTGATCACGAAAAATAAATAAATACATCATCAGAGAACAGACATTGGAGAACAAGATGACGTGTTTTAACGGTCACCTTGCATCGTGCTGAGCGGTTTCGTACTTAATATTTTCGTGTCAAAACGAACACCTTTTTTTCCTTTTTCAACCAGACAGCCAGGGGTGTTCCGGAAACCCTGGAAACCTCCTTTTAATCTGCCTCTAACTAATCCTTTCTGTTGAAATATATGTGGTATAGATTTTGGATATTTTGGATGCCGTTTTTCATGAGTGGGAAGTCAGAGGGATCTCTAATATCTTTAAATACTGTGTCGAGCCATGTTGTTTTCGGTCGTCTACTAGGTCGTCGCACTAGTTTGATAATTCTTTTAAGTGCACGTTGAGCTGATTTGATAGCAGCAAGTCTCTCTTACAATGCTCCAAGGCGTTATTTTAGAGAACTGATGTAGATTTTTGTGATGTTTCTAGGCCATATCACACTATAACTTCATGCAGTAACTTTCTGTGAAAAGAGTCTACTTTACGTTGTAGACTGTGATTATATTAATACAGTGGTCTTCCTTTAGCTGGAAGGATGCTGTAGATATGTAGATGTATGGCAGTTTATTCTTTTGAAGCATGGATTTAGCAACCAGATCAACATTTGTATGCTTGTTTGAGTCTTGTGAGCATTGTGATATACTTTTCGTCGTCTTGCTTTATTTTTTCTTTTCTCGTTTATGTTCTAGACGTATTCTCCGTTATGTGTTTCTGTAAGTACTAAAATCTGTAGGTTGTATTTCAGTAGGTCTTCAAAGGTACATTTTTCTTCACGTCCTCTACACATCCTTGAACGTTTAGAGTTCCAACATTAAGGATATTTAGTTCAGTTGTTGCCATAAGACGTTACCTCAAGATTAGAGGCATTAAGACGACTGGCGTAACCCAAGTCTATGGATCAGGAATGAAATTCGGTTGCTTCTCTGTTGTAAACCAGCTTAACTTTGGCTCAAAGCAACTATAATATATCTAGCCTAAAAGAACAAAATATAAAGAAAATGAGTAGGGAGAATGCAGTGAAGGAACTTATCATCACATTCACCCTCTACTATAAAATCAATGTCAAATATCTCATACCACTACGTATTTCTAGCTATAACCAGACATGTGCGAAAGCACTACAACTGGTCCACTTAACATAGCGACGCTGTTAGGTGGCCGAGTCCAGATTTTACAATAATTCATAACCATACAATCAGCCATATCTTTCCACAACAACCAAATTAACAGCTATAGTTCAATGTTCATATATATAAAGTTTTGATGCTCATAATATACAAAGTCCAATCTGTCTGGTGGTCTACTTATTCTTTCTGATCTGTGTAATGGTGGATTTATTGACTCCTCCGAAATATACGAGTTGTGGAAACTGTTTGCTTCAATTTGTGTAAGGTTCTTCTGATGTTGGTTAGTCTCTGAATAATCATTGTGAATATCGGTATGAACTATGAGTGATTGCTCGACTTTGTGTTCAGTGTCCCCAATGGGTACTACTTGTTTAGTAGACACAGTTGTTTCTCTACCATCTGGCAACTTTATATGAGCGTATTGTGGATTAGCTTCAAGTAAACTCACTTCATCTACAAGGGGGTCATATTTACTATTACGAACATTCCTTCGCATTAGGACTTGTCCTGGACTCATTGACCATGATGGCATTGATGATCCAGTTACTGAACGACGTTGATAACAAAAGAGTCGCTCATGTGGTGTACAATTTGTTGATGTGCATAATACGGACTTTGTAGAATGAAGTGCATCAGGTAATACCCTTTCCCATTGGTTAACGGACAGGTTTCGAGATTTCAATGCAAGCAGTACAGACTTCCAAAAATTTACCATTATATCTCTCAACTTGTCCATTTCCAGTGGGATTATATGGCGTAGTTTGACTGGTAGCAATACCTTTTGAGAACAGCCACTGCTTCAGTTCAGTTGACATAAAGGACGTTCCCCTATCTGAGTGGACATACCCTGGCATTCCAAAGATGGAGAATAGATTCATTAGACATTTGATTACAGTTGGTGCACTTACATCATTTACAGGATACGCAAATGGAAAACGTGAATACTCATCAACGATTGTGAGCAAGAATGGGTGTCTAGTTGATGGTAAAGGTCCTTTGAAATCAACTGAAATGCTCTCAAATGGTTGAGTAGCCTTGATTAAACGAGTTGGCGACGGCTTATAGAATCTAGGTTTTACTTCTTGGCAAATGTGACAGTCTCTGAACAAGTGTTCAGAGACTGTTAATAATATTCTCTAATGAATAAGGAAGATTTCTAACTTTGATAACATGATGAAGACGAGTCACTCCAGGGTAACATTAGGCTACATGAATATTATGTAAACTTTCTGATGATATCGCTGCACATTTAACTCGTGTAAAGGTGTCGGGTCCACTATTGCAGCTGCCAGGTCGATAGTGAATGTCGTATGAATAAGGGGATAGAGCAATTCTCCATCGCATGATTTTGTNTACAGTTGGTGCACTTACATCATTTACAGGATACGCAAATGGAAAACGTGAATACTCATCAACGATTGTGAGCAAGAATGGGTGTCTAGTTGATGGTAAAGGTCCTTTGAAATCAACTGAAATTCTCTCAAATGGTTGAGTAGCCTTGATTAAACGAGTTGGCGACGGCTTATAGAATCTAGGTTTTACTTCTTGGCAAATGTGACAGTCTCTGAACACTTGCTTAATATTCTCTAATGAATAAGGAAGATTTCTAACTTTGATAAAATGATGAAGACGAGTCACTCCAGGGTAACATTAGGCTACATGAATATTATGTAAACTTTCTGATGATATCGCTGCACATTTAACTCGTGTAAAGGTGTCGGGTCCACTATTGCAGCTGCCAGGTCGATAGTGAATGTCGTATGAATAAGGGGATAGAGCAATTCTCCATCGCATGATTTTGTCATTTTTAATTTTACTTGTTGATTTCTAATCATACATGTATGATACAGAGCGTTGGTCTGTAATTAACGTGAAATGTCTACCTAACAGAAAGTGACGCCAATGATGGATTGACTCCACAATTGCTTGCGCTTCCTTTTCAACTGGAGAATGAAACTGTTCGTTTCCTTGTAGAGTACGGGAGCGGAACGCGACTGGTCTCCCATCTTGGTTTAAGGTTGCTGAGATTGCGAAGTCTGACACGTCCGTTTCAACAGTAAAGGGCATGTTTTCATCTATTGGCTGCATTACCGATGCTGCAAGTTCCTTTTTTAAAGACTCAAAAAACTTGCTCACCACTTAATGGAAACTTGGTTACTGTGTTTAAGATACGAATTTTATCGGAAAACATGTATATCCACTTGGCGTAGTAATAAAACATCCTAATTACCCTCTTCAATTCCTTGGGGTTTATCAGTACTGGTAAATCAAGCAAGGGCTTCAATTGATCTGGATCTGGTTGAACAGAATTATGAGAGACACGGTATCCAAGTAAGTCTACAACGTCTGTTGAGAAAGTGCATTTCTCTTCACTAAAAGTAAGATTATTCTGCTGTGCTGCTTTCATAAATTTCTTAAGATTGGCATCATGTTCCTCTTGATTGTTCCCACATATTGTTATATTGTCTAAATACGGGAATGCATCATTTAATTCACTAGTACTAATGAAGTTATCCATTTCCCTTTGAAAACACGCTGATTCATTGGCAACACCAAATGGTATTCTTGTGAATTGGTATAACTTTCTATCAGCCTCAAAAGCTGTGAATTTCCTATCATCTTCACCTAGTGGAATTTGGTAGTATGCTGAACGCAAATCTATGGTGCTGAAGAATTTATACTTGGCAATAGCATTTACCATTTCATCAATTTTTGGCAGAGGATAAGCGTCTAACTGTGTGTATTTATTAAAAGTTTCTGAGTAGTCTACTACCATACGTTTCTTGGTTTTCTCCTGCACCACTAAGACTTGCGCTCTCCAAGGTGAGGTACTAGGTTCAATAATGCCAAGCTCTAGCAGCCTTTGAACTTCAGTTGTAATGAATGACTTGTCAACAGTGGAGTATTTCCTGGATTTAGTAGCAATTGGTTTGCAAATCTCCTGACAGGTGCTCAAACAGCTTTGGTGGGTGGGTTTTTACGGTGGTTAGAGCTGAAAAGGTCAGTGATGGTTTGCCTCCCCCATACTTTATTGTTATACTTTCATGCTGTTCTTGAAAATCAGTACCAAGAATTACGTCTGTGCATAAGTTTTCTAAAATAAAAATCTTTACTTCCGGATAGCATTGCTCACCCATTGTTAAGGAGACTGTGCAGTATTCTTTGGACTTCGCAGAACATGAAGCTGAAGCCATTCCTATTGTATGGTGCGACAGTACGGTTTTAAGATTTAGTAGTCTGACAAGTCTTTCACTGATAAAGCTTTTGTCGGCACTTCCACTATCAATCAATGCCTCTGCACGATACATATCATTTATAAGAATTGGTGTTGTAACACGAAAAGGTGAATGGGATGATGCAGCAACTGATGTACAGAAGTAGTCATCATCATATTTATGTACAGCTGAAGAGAAATCAGGAGTGGTAGTCATTGTACTAGCAGCTGTGGATGAACGACATGATTTTTGGAAGTGTCCTGCCTTTTTACATTTATGACACGACGCATTTCTAGCAGGGCACTTGGATCTTGGGTGACGAGGGTTTCCACAAAACCAGCGAGTAGATTGTTTTCCTTGCATTTTAGTAGTCACTACAACAGCAGAATCACCATCTTGGGCAGGCTTTGGTATGGCTGCATTCATTCCAGGAGGTTGTGCATACATATTGGAACTTTGTTGAGCTGTATCGAGGGTTCTTCCCTTCTGAAATGCTGTCTGCAGGTCAAGTGTTTTACTTTCTAGCAATCTTTGCCGTATAATGTTGGAAGCTATTCCGTTAATGAAGGCATCTCTTTTCATCTCCGATCTATACTCTTTGGCACTAACAGGTTTAAAATCGCAATCCTTAGCAAGTGTTTTTAACTCGTTCAGGAATTGGTCAATGGTCTCCCCAGCCCGCTGCTTCCTTGTTGATAAGACGTGTCGGGCAAGAATAACATTTTTCGGTTTAATATATACATTTTTAAGGGTTTTAATGGCTTCATCATAAGTATCACAGTCAGAGATATACTCATAAACGTTTGGTTCAATACAGTTGATGAGAAGGTTAAATTTGTTAACTGTTCTAGTAGTACTATCACCATCATCACTTACATTACCGTTATTATCTAAAGACTCTATAAAGTTAGTGAAAGTCCGAAGCCAGTGTTTATACACTTTATCTGTGTCAGTTTTATCTGGATTAATACTTAGTCTTTCAGGTTTCATAAATCTCTCCATTTTGAATTAGTTGCTATGATTATAGTAAACCAGGTTAACTTTGGCTCAAAGCAACTATGATATATCTAGCCTCTCTCTCTCTCTCTCTCTCTCTCTCTCTCTCTCTCTCTCTCTCTCTCTCTCTCTCTCTCGCTCTCTCTCTCTATATATATATATATATATATATATATATATATATAT
>RDPX01000532.1:104164-117898 GCA_003991215.1 Morbakka virulenta
TACTGACTGGTTCAACTAGCATATGCTGACTTCTGAGGGAACTATGTTCTGTGCACTTTCATAAATGTGACAGTATTTTAGTCAAAACATTTTGTAAAAAAATCAATTTCTGTAGTTATCTGAGTTTTAAATGATGACTTTTGATAACTTTTGTAGGAAAGAAGGGAGTTTTCAAGACTCTTTCTGGTTTAAGCATTGCATACATTTGTGGAAAACAAGGAAAGACATCGACAGAAAATACTTCAGTAAGTTGCTACGTGTAAATAGCAAAAGTTAAAATCTTGCTTCTAATAAACCAATAAAATTGTATTGAATTAAATGTTGTAATGAAGCAATCTTGCTTTTGGAAAATACCTTGTCTTCTTGTAGTGGAGATGTGAATGCCTATGCTGATACAAATATTACTTCAGTTATTAATTGCAGTTAGTGTAAATAGTCTGTTGTTTTAACATAACATTTAACTTGTATTATCGTTCTTGTTATAAACCCTGTATTTGGTAATCACCATGATATTTTCCTTTCTATCATTAATATATGCTTCACTATGAACGTTTCCCAAGTTCACTTCATTCTACATTTTAAGGAATACGAATACAGAATGTATAACTTTATTAATTGTTCTTGGTGGATTTTATTTTTTCTTTCTCTTAGTGTACTAGTTTAATAGCTGGCGCGAACTGAGAAATCAGAATATTTAATTATATTTTGCTGCCACCCCTGAAAACAAGAATGAGACTATTTGAAACATATATAAGAAGCATATTCATGTACAATAGCGAATTATGAACAACGACAAAAAAATTGGAAAAAGAAATAGATGTGTTTCAAAAAAAGTTACTGTGATCAATTGTAAAGATCAATTGACCATACAAAATCAGCAACAAAGAACTGTACGAAAGGACAAAGCAAAAAAGATGGCCAAAAAGAATAAAAATGAGAAGCATTCAATTTTCTGGCGAAGTTCCTGATATTGTTCTACAACAGGGTAAAACATTAACTGTAATAGAAGTTACATGGCCAACTAAAATGAAGCTACTATCATCGCTTGCACACAAAGCTGATCGTTAAAAAGAACTTAAATAATGATCCCTTCTTCCAATTTTCTGACCCAGAGCTTATACTCCTTGAATTTCATCCTTGGGTTTCGTGCCTAAGATTTAAAAAATTAAATTTCGATATTGCACATTCGGCTTATGCCTTGAAAACAAGTTACAACAAGTAACTAAAGGTTTTTAAGTAATGCCGATCTTCTTCAGGTCTCTATTACCTTCCTCAATGTTCTTGTTGCTCCTAATAGTATTGTTTTCTGCACATATCCTATCCTCACATTAATCCTATCATTTCTGTTTATTCATCAAATACTCCCGAAACTGCCCCCAATGCGCTAATAAATACAGGTATGACAATCACTTTCTTGATGCCCCATGAGGTTACTTCTTCTCTTTTTAAGCCTCCGTGCTTTCTAATTTTTTGCGCTCTGTCGATCTTACTGGCGAATCCAACGGGACTACTACATCTATGATTTGGCATTCCTTGACGTCTTTACTTACCACTGTAATGCCCATTCGTCCTATTTCAATCTCATGATCGTACTGGATGTTGAAATCACGCAACGTCTTCATATTTTCCTTTCTTGTAAACTCCTAGTTTGTGTTATGAGGGTAGGGCGAGATGATTTGGAAACGTGGAAATAGCAGATGATAGGAAAACAGCCAAGGAAGTAATAGACCAAGAAGCCTAAGAGAAAAAATAAAAATAAAAATACTGAGAACACATTGAAAAGATAAAGTATGGAAAGATCTGAGGGGGAAATCATACATAAATAGGAAATGAAATACAGGATTTAGGAGAACAAAAAATTCTGGTCGATAACTTCAGGTATTTGGGGAAAAGTCCAGAAGAAAAAAGAAACATTTTTTCAATTATTGTGTAGAGGGCAGATATTGTGATTATGGATGGGATTCCAATCACGATTATGCTTGTGCTGCTGACTTTGATAATAACCATTTTGACACTGCCCCTATCAAACAAAGTGATGGGGACAGGTGTAATGGTGACAGAAGGAATTACGTTTGTAGTTACAGGACTGTTCATAATAGTATTGCTTTTGGCCATAGTGGTATTGCTTGTACTAATAACTACTAAGTGGGAAATGGTAATTTAATTAGAATCCATTGATGGCAAGAAAAAGTTACTGAAGGTAGAATTTGTCGTTGGAGCAAACATTTCAAAAATGAAGACAAGTAACTGCTGTTATTATAAATTTTGTTTTGAAATTCCTGTCATCATATTAACTCCATATAGCACTTGATCTTCAGTTAGTTATGTATTAATATTTTCCCATTTTCTTCACTTCTTTAGACTCATTTTACCAGATCGGACATTGAAGAATTAATAAAACATCTCTGCACACAAGAAAACTTCAAAGGCGTTGATATTCTTGTGACAGATGTTTGGCCGGCTGGAGTAACCAAATACACAAAAATAAAGGTAATATTACAAAGATGTCAAATTTTTAATTGCTGGATAACGATTGATTTTTATTGGACTGTATGGAAAAACAATGATCTGGAACAAAATGGAAAGAGGAAACTGTATGATACCGAGTTGAAATTGAGTTAATGTAAGTAATACTCAGTACATTACAATACAGAGAGGGAGGCGTATGCACGCCACGCATACACACACACACACACAGAGGGAGACCGGAACAGCTATTAAACATGTAAAAAAATTGCTTGACTTTTTAATTTGTAACAACTCAAAATGACTTTTAGACAGTGAAAATTTCCACATCTAATCTTGTGAATACTTTCAAATGTTCTTTGAGGTATAAAGTATGCCAGCTTACAACAACAGTAAACAAAGAAGTTAGATAAACCTTCTATATGCTATAAGTCATGTATCAAAGAATGGGTAGGGATGAGTTTTTCGTAAAAGGCATTGAAAGGGAGGTATACGTCTAAAGGTATCATTTAGATCTGGTGAAACAAATATATTTCTTATACTCAGTTGTGTTGCTTTAATGATATGGGAGATTCACGGGGTGTTAGTGTTTAGAAATGGAGATAGATTGCAATTTTTCAATGCTGCGGCAGTCAAAGCTGCGTAACGGCCACCTTTAATCGGATATCTTTTTCCGTTCGGTCACTTAAAGACCCTTTATTACATAATTTTCATTTCTGCAATGGTTACCCCTCAGCTACCAGAGTTCAGCAACACCCCCTCCCCAAGCCAATGGTCGTTTTAGCTTTAAGTGGTCACTACATGAACTATTTTGCTGTTAATCCTCACCATTCTAATATTTGGAGCTGCGAGGAAATTTTTTTGTTTGATGAACATCCTGACGCCAAACAACAGCTATTTGTGCAATGCCATCCTTTGCCCCCTCGCGGGATGGATCCCAGAACCACCTGGTTACAATGCTGTTCAACTAACCAATTAGCTACATGACACTTCTTGGGCTCAGCTTTATCATGACTCCAGCATCTTTATACAGACAGCAGCTTAAATGTAGATCAATGCAATTATAATTGTAGTTTTACACTCATTTGTGCCAGGCAGATTTTAAGCATAGTACAGTATCATGTAATTTTGCTTTAACAAATCACTTAACACTCTCTCACATTAATAACGTACACATTCTTATCCGGTTGTAATGTACCTACAAACTTTTTCTTTGTGTTTAAATTTTTGTTTCATTTGCCTGAAATACAGAACTGCTATTAAGCAATCAACTGCTTAAAGTAACCACTTTTGGTTCATTACTTGGGGGTGACGCCTTAGGGCAGGTTCAACAATAAGTTGTAAGACCAAAGGGCGTTGATTTTATGGTGTTTGCTTTGAAAGATGTTAATCTGTGGTCGATATTCTTAATTGTACAGAGAGACTCATCTGATGATGCAAGGCTTTTGTCAGTGGTAGCTACAAGACTGAAGCCGAGATACTACTTCAGTGCAAGTGAAGATGCCTATTTTGAAAGACCACCCTATAGGTAAAGTTACCGTTATTTTTTCTACATATTGATGAGCGTATTTAAACCACAGATATTATGTAAGTTTTGAAATCTCTATGCAAGATGTATGTGCATGTTTTGAAGGCGTTAGATGTCGAGTCAACGTTTCGGTAATGTTAACAATTCTTAAGATAAATATTTTGCCTTTTTTTTTAAAGTTATTTTTTTTAAAAATATAAAAGCAGTGACCAAGGAATGGTAAATGAAATAAATGAAAAGTAAATAAAAATTAAGTGAAAAATAAATGAAGTAAGTGAAAAATAAATGAAGTAAATGAAAAATAAATGAAATAAACGAAAAATAAATGAAATAAATGAAAAATATATGAAGTAAGTGGAAAAATAAATGAAATAAATGAAAAATAAATGAAATAAATGAAAAATAAATGAAATAAATGAAAAATAAATGAAATAAATGAAAAATAAATGAAATGAAAATAAATGAAGTAAATGAAAAATAAATGAAATAAACGAAAAATAAATGAAATAAATGAAAAATATATGAAATAAATGAAAATTAAATATAAATTGAATGAAAAATAAATGAAGTAAGTNAAAATAAATGAAGTAAGTGAAAAATAAATGAAGTAAATGAAAAATAAATGAAATAAACGAAAAATAAATGAAATAAATGAAAAATATATGAAGTAAGTGAAAAAATAAATGAAATAAATGAAAAATAAATGAAAAATAAATGAAATAAATGAAAAATAAATGAAATAAATGAAAAATAAATGAAATGAAAAATAAATGAAGTAAATGAAAAATAAATGAAATAAACGAAAAATAAATGAAATAAATGAAAAATATATGAAATAAATGAAAATTAAATATAAATTGAATGAAAAATAAATGAAGTAAGTGGAAAATAAATGAAATAAATGAAAAATAAATGAAATAAATGAAAAATAAATGAAATAAATGAAAAATAAATGAAATAAATTGAAAATAAATGAAATAAATGAAAAATAAATGAAGTAAGTGAAAAATAAGTGAAGTAAGTGAAAAATAAATGAATTAAATGAAAAATAAATGACAAATAAATGAAATAAATGAAAATTTGATGAAAAATAAATGAAAAATAAATGAAATACATCTTACTAATGAAACCCTAGTTTATTAGCTTTTCAGACTTCACACATTTTGAGTTGTTAAATAGCATTTGGCGAGCTCTTGTCAGCGTTCGTCCTGAAAGACAGCTGAGGAGAGGTGAGGTGATAGCATTTGGATCAACTTCATGTGTTAAAATCCTAAAACCCTATTTGATAAGCTTTCCATACTTCAAGTGCACCTGTAAAATGATACTTTATTTAGTATAATTATGTATGTATATCCTTTATATATATGTATGTATGTATAACCTTTATAGTATAACTATGTATAACTATGTATAATCTATGAATAACCTTTATAGTTGGCTTTCTGTGAGAGACCAGACCTATATGTGATCATCCTATTGTGTGACTCGACCACTTAAAAGTTCTGTGCCTGACTGAAACGACCTACTTTTTTGCCTCTTTTTCAGTTGTGTGGTTCGGTAAAATATATGTATATCCTTTGCGTAACTAAATTGAATTCAATTTGAAAGTGATACTTGGAGAATAGTGTGCTTAAAGTAAAGTTAACAGTAGCATGTAGTGAGTTAAGTAGGGTTAAGTAAGGAGAGACTATCAATGTCGTAATAATCCAAATGCCCTCCAGTTTCAATTTTTTTACCTCAGTGAATGATGATAATAGACATTAATAGTAATTTCCCACATCGATGTTGATAGATATTTGTTCGTCGTAACCTTTATAGTTGGCTTTCTGTGAGAGATCAGACCTATATGTGATCATCCGATTATGTGGCACGACCACTTAAAAGTTCTGTGCCTGACTGGAACGACCTACTTTTTTGCCTCCTTTTCAGCCGTGTGGTTCGGTAAATTTTAACGGTCCCAGTGGCGTCACGACATGTATGGTGCAACGCAAGTAACCTTACTCTGGGGCCACTGTTCCTTCCCATGAGTGGGATATCTGAGTATCACCCGCATATTGACGCATTTTGAAGCGTTTAGGTGAATAATTCCAACATGACGTGTTATATTTTAAAGAATTAAATTGCGTTAAAATAACTTATTTTTGTATGGTGTAAAAATCATTTTTCTTACCTGACATAAAAATACTCAACCATTTTTCACATGGTTGTGTTTTTATGTTAGCTGAGCCACAACACCCTATTAATAATCCCACAACAGACAAACATACCAGATATGAACTGTTGACTCTAGGTGCTTTGCGTGGAAGGTTAAAAAGCTGTGTCATCTTTATTAAAGAGTTATAACATGCTACTACACTAATAAACACTTATGACTCTAATACGAAATAGTCATTTCTTAACAGAAACCATCAAGTCTTGGTGGGTGAACAAGAACACGTAACAAGGTTTGTAAGCCTCGCACCATTTGGAAACACAGAGAATCACAAAGTAAGTGGGCTTTTTTGTATATTACTTCGATTAAGTTTCCCTAACGTTACTTGTTCTGAGGCTGTCAGACTCTTTAACCTGTACATTCTGTAGATTTCTTGCGTATATATATATATATATATATATATATATATATTGGCTTTCTAACATAAAAAACAACCAGTTTGTCTGACTGGATATCAGCATATACGTTAACAAGCAATTTCTTAATAGCATAGATTTGAAGTTGGTAACGCCAGGAGAACAGTCACATAACGCTTGAAGGGTCGGTCACTTTTAGCTTGTGCCTCTTGACAAAAAAAATGTAATGATGTTACACTTAAAAGACCATATTACAGCACTACAATAACCGTGAGTAGATTATCTAAGTTAATAGCAAAGATTTAAAGACGAATGTTGTATTTTAAATATCAGGGCTGTTGTTAGAAATTAAAACAGGTGTCATCAAGACACTGGCATAGCTAGACTCGTTGTGGAAAAACTTGACTACTCTATTTAACGAGTTTCGTATGAGTGAATATTTTCTTGTGGTTATTACTTTAAATCTACCCTATGGCCGTGCAATATTGCCATAGTTGCAAATCCAAACTAAGCTATTAAACGTTAGTAAAAGAGAAGATGTTGTTAGTGTTCTTTTAATTTGTGTCACATACAGGCCATCTATGCCTTCAGTATCACACCACTAGAAGAGATACCCAGAGCAGATCTCATTAAACAGCCAGAGGATACTACAGAGTTTCCGTTTAATGAGGACGTCTCTGCTGAATTTGCTGAAAAGAAAAACGAGGTAAAACAATTACAAAAGTTACATTTGCAACAGGAAAGCACTTTGATTATGTAGTGGGATTTACCTGTGCAACTGTGCACCTCGTGTTACAACAGTACTTATATTTTGTCTTGAATACCTTTTTATGAGGAGAATGAATAAATAATATTAGGACACAACCGCAGCCTTTGTCGTTACTTTTGCATGTAAACAGCATAGAAAGACAGTTTGATATTTGCAACTAAAGATTGCAGTGATTATGTTCTTGTGCTTCTTGTTTCTCAGCTTTGTCTGTGCGTTTGTATGTAATTGTATTTTCTCTCTTCTCCATACACTCACATTCTCTCTCTGCCCATCCGAAGACGAGTGAAAGGAAAAGCGAAGTGATTGTTTTGCTCCTTCTGGTATCATCGATGTTACGTTTTCACATGAAGCAACTATACAAAGATATGGCTAAGGGAACTAAAATGTTGTATTGTGAAATAACACAGCTCCTTACTTCACAAACTATCTTACATGTTGCTAGCTGTGAATATAAAAATAATGATGCCGTAAAATCTTAGTTACGTTTATTTTGGTTTTTCCTACAGAGTGAAAAGGCCGATAATTTTTTTTTCAATTTAAATGAAAAGGGCAAGAGAAAAAGTGGTAAGTTGATACAGTTTACTCTGTATGTATGTATCTAGGGCCTTTTTAGGGTGGTGGTGTTCAGGGTAAAATTCCGCGTTGTTAAAGTTGTACCTTATATGGTTTTACGGTTTTTGTTTAAGGCCCTTAAAGGTAGACGATATTAATGGGTGCAGATCATAGGTATTAGCCTGGTTTTGATTTAGTTTCATAAAACGTACACTAAATAAATGTTATGATTGAAGACACCGGGCATTGTAATGATATGTGAATTAAGATACTCAGATTAGTGATTCTCTCGCTGTGACATTTACGAATTAATCCGGTATTAATACTTTGTTCTGTGGACTATACCAGTGCCTTGTAGCTGTAAGCAGATTAAAAGCAGATATGAGCACACCTGGGAGACCATAGCCACTGGCTTTCTGCTAATCCAAATAGTTAAAACAGTTGCAGCATTATGGATACCTACAGTTACTTTGAAGCTTTACAGTATTCCTATTTTGTTTTGTTGCACACACTGTCTACATAGAATATCTTTGTATAGTTTCAAGTTTTTTTTCAAATAGCTTCGACTGCAGGTCAGGTTTATTTGTAAAACACGATAAATGCCCCGAAATCAAGGTTTAAGTGAAGTAAATGCTGACGTTTCCTTTTTGCTATACCGATTCTCCTTATTTTTTACGATCATCAATATGTTATGTGTATTCATGCTGACATTTTTTAGGAAATCAGAATTATTGACGCTTGGGCGCACGTATCTTTCCTGCTCACACCCCGCAATTTTGGAATGTAACTATTCAAAGCAGAGTGGGAATATAGTACTATTTGTTAGTGCTTATTACCATGATTCGTTGTTACCCTAATTTGCTTTCAAGTCGTTCTTAAGTCTACCCATATTTGTATTAAATTAAGCCCAAGGGCCGTCTTTTGAGAGGAAGGGGAGGGCACCAAAATATTAGTATTAATAATATTAAAACCTAAATTGCAAGACTTTCTTAACGCAATCTGAAAGAATTTTAAACCCTACGTTGTAGCCTTGATAGCAAACCTATACTTAGTAGTCGTTTAGTCGTATTTTACGTTGGATTAGCTTTGAAATCTTAGTTAAATACTGTTTTCATTCGCTTGCCCCATCATTTAATTTAACACTCCTTTGTTAACAGAGGAAAAAGGAGATAACGCCAATCGATCAAAGAAAGCCAAAGGACCACGTGAGTAAAATAATATGTTGACGTTTAATGATAGTTGTTGTATGACACAAACAGTTCGATAAAACGAGTACCACAACATTGACTAGGTAATGGTCAATTAATTTTCTTATCAAACCTGCTATTCTTGAGTAAAAACACTTACTGAGATAAAAAAAGGCCAAGTATCACAGACTTTAGATCCAATTTCAAAATGTTATTAGCGAAGCGAGTAAAAAAATTAAAGTAAGAAGGAGAGAGATAAATGGAAGGCAGGTGCATGTAAAGATAAAAAGAGGTAATTGAGATACACTATCACTTTTGATTTGCAGAATACTAAATTTTTATGACGATTTACATTCTGAACCATATACATGTACATTTTTTGAAGTTCAAAAAGGCTTGATAACAGCAGTATCTAAAATCGATGTATAAAAACCTATGGTGGTCATTTTGACCATTTTGTGTTTGTCTGGGCGAAACAAATTGGAATGTCACTGCCCAGTGATAGATAGATAAATAGGTAAATGGATGGATAGATCGATAGATAGATAGATAGATAGATAGATAGATAGATAGATAGATAGATAGATAGATAGATAGATAAATAGATNTAATGCCACATATTACCTCCAACCTAAAATTTGGCGTTCTGGCATTATTGTCAAAACCCTTCTGTTTTTACGTCACATGTCCCCAACACCTCGCTCTTCTGTGTTAAGTGGCTGTGACAGTAAGCACCAATACCTTGGTGCCGCCTCGTGTGGTGTACTGACGTGTGCAGGGTGGATAACAGTAATTAGATCCAAATGATAACTGTCCCTTGTATGCTCCATCTTGTCTGATCAAATGGAATTTTTAGAGAACTTTAAGCCCTGCAAAGAACGTTTAAAACGATATTTGGTTTTTGTTCATTTAAAATCGGAAGAATATAGGCACTGCCGTATTCTTGTCCGTTCGGTTTTGAAAACCGCACTTTACGTTACTTGTAAGACGTCATTTATGACATACACTTTTTTGACCACAGACACACAAGGTACTCATGGCAAGTTATTATTGAATATGATTGCATGGGAAGGTCTTTTGACTGCCTCCGAACGTGACATGGTCTTGATTTTCTTCTTGACTATTTTGTTCAGGGTTTTTTCTCGTGAACTTAAACATACAAAAGAAGCATGCCAATGGCATACATTCTACGAATGACATGATAAAGATGCCGATCACAAGCATAGTAATCATAACAATGCTACTTGTGCCATATTAATATTTATGATAAAGATGCCGATCACAAGCATAGTAATCATAACAATGCTACTTGTGCCATATTAATATTTTTCCGGGTGTTGAAGAGAAATAGAAGCAACGAAGGTCCTTTTGAAAAAAGTGTCGTGTTGTGGTTTTTCCGCTTGACTAGCTGAATAGGCGCAACTGGATTGTTTTTCTCGATGGCTCCTATAAAACTGTTTCTTTTCCCAACCTGCGTAATTTAACAACAAATACTGCCCCATCAAATACTGGATATTTTATCCTTGTTAACACTAAGAGCTTATTGAAAAAAATAGAATTGAAAGTTTTATACTATACCGAAGAATTTTCAATTTTCAGAGAACGTTCAAATATTTATGCGAAAGTAGACGTGGTCAAAAGCCTAAGCTCTGCTGAATTTTCGAATTGTTATTTAGATATCTTAACAAACGGGTCATTATCTGCCGGATGGCTGATGTAAATCACCATCTGCACTGAAAACTGCTTTGGATAAGGTACAAGATCATGGCCTCGTACCCATATTATTTCTTAACTTTATGTAATATATTTACCCTTTTAAGTCCAAAATGATAGTTTTATATTGACCATTTTTTACAGTGTTACTTAGCGCTACCAAAAGGGGGTCTGACCAAAGATCATATCATGATCTGTCCAATCGAGCATCATCATTCAACTGTTGTCCTTGATTACGTAAGTACCCAATCCTTTTTGCTGCTCTATTACATGAGATTTTAGAATTACAGGTCTAATAATGTGCTGGTGATTTCACTAGACAATATTATCTTTGTTGTATATTATTATTCATATTGTAGTTATTATTATTGTTATTGTTGTTATTCATAGTTATTCTTATTCTTTATTTGCTTGCATGCAGAATATTTAAAATGTGTTAGTGTAAAACACTACTAACCTTAGATAACTCATTCTAGATTTGTAGCAATTTAGTAAACGAAAAAGGGATATAGTATATTTAAAATCATAAAAAAATTTTCTTAATTGATCTTGAACGGTCAAAAAACAATGAAAAGCATTTTGTACATTTTATATGGCCACAAAATTTGTTGATTTCTTCTTGCTTTAGAGTGACTAGCCCATTACTCGATTTCCAATATCCAAATGTGGCATAAAAACAAATACCAAAATCTAAATTTAGCAATAATAATGAAATTGCTTGTATGTCTGTGTGGTCAAAGGCCAAATTTCCGCAATGCAAGTGAAATGTTATCTGCCGAAGTCGAAATTTTTTCAATTTTTATTTTCTATTCCTTATGAATATAGTACTATTTTTTTGATTTTCGTTATGCGTATGCATGTAAAAAGTAAGTTTGTCTATTTGTAGTCAACTGTTGAACACCCACATTGTTTTTACTGTTTTTGCCATTGCTTCTGCTTCTGCTTCTTCTTTTCCTTCGGTCTTCTTCCAACTTCATTTGGGTCGGCGTTCCGACATTTCTTCTCCTACACGCTCCTATTGCTTGCATCGTCCTCATCAGCGTGAACTGTTTACATATCAATTTGCACTCTGTCTCTCCATCTCAGCTTCTGGCGTCCTCTACTTCTTTTCCCTACTACCTGCTGATGGTACACTTGCTTCACAATACTTCCCACCTCTCTCTCCACATTAGGTGTACAAACCAGCGGAGTCTAGCCTCTTTCTCCTTTCCCCAACTTAGACTACTTTGGCATGCCTTCTCAAACCTGTACTCGTTCTCTGCTCCCAAAGAGATACACCAGTCAACCATCCCACAATCCTCATCTCTGCGGCTTCCAACTTCCTCTCTTGTGCTTTCTTTAATGGCCACGTTTCAGCTTCATACAGTAGAACAGGTCTGATGGCCGTCTTATAGAAATAGCTCTTGAGATTGAGTAGCAGCTTTTTGCCGCAGACAACTTTTTGCCATTACTGATAAGGCAAAATCAGTAAAGTACAATCAGTAAAGTACGTACTAGTTCCCATGAACTGATGTGTATATTATTTATTGCGATGTACTTTGTCCGACTGATTAATTTACCTGAGCATTTGTTGGTTTGTTTATTCAAAACATGCAACACGTGATCATCATGATGTTTTAGTCTTCAATTTGTTTTACTTTTCATTTTGTTTTTGTTTTCACTTTGTTTCGATCTTCAATTTGTTTTGATGTTCATTTGTTATTATTTTTACTGTTATTATTATTATTATTATTATTATTATTGTTGTTGTTGTTGTTGTTTTTGTTGTTATCATTATTGCTATTCAATGCTTACACAAGTAATGCACATCAGCAATTTTAGATATAAAATACTGCTATCCTAGTGACAGCTTCTCTTGTTTTGACTTTCATTTTGTTTTGATCTTAAGTTTGTTTGACTCTGTGCCTACTTATTGTCAAATGTCTTGCCTCGTTAATCAGCTATCACTAGCACGTTTGTTTTATCTAGACCTTTTTGTGTGGAACATTGAAATCATACGATATTGGAAAGCAGGCAGAAGGCAAAACGTTCCGCAATCCAGCCGTCCGAGGAAAAAAACTACATTCATAGAAACATTAATTCCTGCAAGGAGCAACAACGGCATAGGGGTGAACAGCATCATATTATTTTATTAGAAAGACGGTACGATATTATTCTCTTTCATTTGCGTAGGAACTGAGGAAAAGTTCTGAAGGTCTGACCAAACCTACATCTAGTCAAGAACTCGCATAAATGAAGGTTCCTGAAAACTGTTTTGTTTTCGACCCACAGTTCAGGTGTGAAACACAGAGTCGGAATAAAGAACCTAGAAGCAGGCTCTATGTGTTTTATAGACACTGTCCGAAAATTTGGACTGCTGACGAATCAAGCGAGTCGGACTTTGTAAAACTGGAAGGTAAATGGTTGCTAACAAAAGCCAGTGACGGTAGACAAAGTACTTTTGCCTGACAAACCATAAGAAAATGGTATCTCTCGGTCTCGGAGTAAACATCAACGAGAAGCGTTCTCTTAAAGGGTAACCAATGACCTACTCCGGAAATTTCCAACCAGAGAATTCAAGAATTACACTCCTCACAGAAACAATAGGGACCCATGGTTTGAAGACGGGTATGGTACAAAAACAAGCAGATGAGCTCACTTTGTTAGAAACGTGACAAATTCTGCTAATAGCTCCAAAGTTGTTGGCCCTTGGGAAATGTTTATTTGCATTTAAGGCGCAGTGGTGGACTTGTATTATTTTTTTTATTGTATTTATTGTTTACCTATGTTGCTTGTTTGCGTTGGATAAGAATCAATAAGTATATCATGTGGGGGTTTTTGCCAATCACTGTTATTTTTTACTTTATGTTTTAGGAGGCTCTTATGGAAATCGAAAAGTATCTTTTCTGTGATGTGCAGATTCAAGACATTAGACATATTTATTAGTCTTATATATTAGTCTAACATAGTAT
>RDPX01000532.1:161178-196372 GCA_003991215.1 Morbakka virulenta
ACATTTGCTTTGTTCTTTTAGTTTATCAAACTTATATTGGGGGCATGAAAGATCGGGTAAGACAACAGGTTATGTATAAATTAAATTATGGGGTTAATTGGGGTGGGGGTTTTAATTTCCAAATTTTAGGGGCATACTGAAAGGTTAACTTAAGCAAATCTCTACCCCCCCCCCCCCCAGGAAAACATCTTATAGCGTTTTGCTTACTTTGGGTATGAATACTGAAATTAGCTGTATCAGGAATTTAATCATTTTCTCCACACTCAGTTTTTGCAGCTGGTTCAAGTGTAAGTTAGGTAGAGGTTTACAAAAACCTTTACAACACATTACTTTTCAAACTCCCAGATCATAAATCCTTTTTGACAATTAATAAGTAGAAATTTTTATTTCGATCACCCTTAACGCAATTAAAAGAGTAGTCCATTTTTACAAAAGTCGTTGTTTTTTTTTCTAGTTTTCTTAATATTCTTCCTTCTTTATATGCTGAAAAGTACAAACAACTTTACCTTGAGTATGATTCTTTCCGAGGACCAAATGATTGAAGAGCATCCATTTATTTTTCTTTACGTGTTTAACTATTCATTGCAAAGGTACGAAAAAATGGATTTTGATTTATTTTTTCTTATTTAAAGATCAACATATCAAACCCCTTTGTATTCAAGCACATTTCAAATCTCAAGGTAAGTGCACGTTTTGAAGTTATATTACAGTTACTAAGTTCCTTGTGATGCATATTTTTCTGAGGTTTTTTTTAGGGGGGGGGGGCTGAGTGAGTTTTTATTGGGGCAACTATCGCGCCTCTAGATTGTTCACACTGTTCTTCCTTAGGTAAATGTTGACAGTAGTATAACTTATGCTATGTTTATATAGAGCATTGAACAAGCAACCGTGTGATGTCGATTAATGATCATGCACCGGCAAATGTGGGAGTGGAGGCTCATTATTTTACTTTATTTGTGACATTTGTACTACAACTGATTTGAGAGCGTGAAATCCCTCTTCTTCTTCTTTGTCTTTCGGCTATATCCCGTTAGGGGTCGCCACGGCGGCTCCAAACTGTTCTGATTGTCACATCAGCATCCCTCGCACCAACAGCCTCCATACCTCTGTCAATCAACTCTTTCCACCTTTTCCTCGGCCTTCGTCTTCGCCTCCTACCGGGGACCTTATAACTCAGTACCCTCCTTCCTACATAATCTGAATTACGCCTTCTTATGTGCCCATACCAGGGAAGTCTTGACTCCGTCATCTTGTCTCGAAGGCTCCTGATATGGGATGTTTCTCGAATGTGGTCGTTAGGAATTCTGCCTAGTCGCTTAACATCATGCGCATTTCAGCCACTTCTAGACCTGCTTCTTGTCGCTGGGTGGTAGCAACAGTTTCCAGACCATATAATAGAGCTGGGCGCACTACCGTCTTGTAAGCTTTTCTCTTCATCCGTGGTGATATTTTCCTATTGCAAAGTACCCCTGTTACCTTCCTCCCACTATCCCATCCGGCCTGTACTCTCCTCTTTACTTTTCTGTCATAGTTTGCGTTTGCTTGTGAAGTACGTAATAAATGATAAAATTTCTCTAGACGTTTCTTACCCACTTGATTTACAGAACTCCTTTTTTTTGCATGAATCAGTAAGAAATGAAACGTGTTTTTTTTATTTACTAGTTATATATTTTGCTGTACAGAACTTCATTGTCGCATTTAATATAGCACTTATTGATTGGTAATACAATATTTACCTTCCACTATAAGAGGTTCAAGGCTATTTGTAATCAGTTTTTATCGCCTTAGCCTTGCGCACGGAGTGAATTGGAAAGTGATCCATGATTCTATTGTCCAATCAGTCACAGGAAGTGCTTACCAGTTTGTGATCCTTTCTTTGTTTTAATTGTAGGATAAAGGTACCTCTTGATTTTAATATCCTTTCGGCATATAGATACAAATGAGCGGTAGCCAAAAAACATTCTTTGAAAATAAATGTGATTTATTTTTGCAAAATTTGTATACTTATTGACTAAACTTTGTGAAACAGAACTGTTGTTGCGGGGAATTTTTGTATTTGCAATAGTGATGGCTATCCCACTAATCGCTATGTTTACAGCGCTGGCTTCCTGTTCACTATATTTCTTTTGATCATTTCTGTAGAGATTACTACTGTTGTAATTTTTGTACAAAACTGTATAAGCCTCAAACGTTTTTTGTCATGAAAAGATACAGGAGGGACAATGAGCTTTTGCGTGATTTTTCTGTGAACATATCGATAACACCTAGGAATTTCTATGCCAACTGGTTTTCCCGACTACTGCTAGATTGAGTAGTCCTCTTTTTTTTAATTTCACCTCCCTCGCCAGTAATCCTAACAAATCTTCTGCATACTATTACTTTTTAATAAAAAGAAGTTACCGCAAATAGTCACAAATATTTCAAAAATTAATCATATTTAGAAATTGGTTTCATCTCTTTCTTACCTTATCTTTGCAGACGTGTACAAACTCAACAGTGTGCCCCTTCAAGCGAAAAAGCAAACTGTATTTTTTCCCGATTTTTTCCCTAACAAAGTAACACAACACCCAGACGTGACAAGTACATACGTCAGAAAAGTGCTACCGCATTATATGATGTTTACACCAGATTTGCAAGTCATTTACTTTGACTTAGATAAGTATACCGTCTATTATGTGACGTATCGCCTGGCTGGGACAGGTCATTTACGGACTTAAGAAGGCACTTGGCTTAGCAGAATTCCAGAGTTGAGCTAGATCTCTAAATGTGTTCTTCCGATGAAGCCATAACTATATCGTTCCAGAAAATACACCACTGTACACATGTGGCGACGATATTTGTGCCTGATAGAGTATGGTTTGACTGGATGTTTGATGGGTATTTTGGGCTTCCGAAGCATCACACCCTCGGGCCACTTTAAACGTTGGTGGTATATTTATCTTCCTCTTGAAAATTACTTTAGCATTTAAAAAAAATAAAGTTAGTGCCAGTTGTTACTGGTGCAGTTAGAACAATATCAGAAAGACTTGTGGACTGGTTTAAATTCGTTATTGTTAATCATTTGTTGTAATAAATTATTTATTACCGTGCCTAATAATTATTAAGAATATATATTTACACTGTGGTGTTACAGTTCCCCTTAAGGAGTACGAACGTTCAAGCACACACCTTAACAGCAAAGTTGTAGTCATCGACATGATTACCCAACTCATGTACACAAGGAAAATACTTCCAGTCTGTCAGATATCGTAGTCCAGGACAGAAAGGAAAACAACTGTGTTTTCATTGACCTTGCTACCTTATCTGAGCAAGATCTTAGAAATGTTCTTGCATGGTGCCAACAATTAGTATGAATAATAGTAGTAGTAATAGTAGTAGTAGTAATAATAGTAATAGTAGTAGTAGTAATAGTAGTAGTAGTAGTAGTAGTAGTAGTAGTAGTAGTAGTAGTAGTAGTAGTAGTAGTAGTAGTAGTAGTAGTAGTAGAGTAGTAGTAAAAACAATCTTATTAATTCATTTGTAAACTTTGTTTAATTTATTCCCTTTTTAAGAGTATTGATCAGTTTGACGACATTGGGCCGTCAGTTGTTATGGCAAGCCCAGGAATGATGCAGGTAAACAAACTATTTGTGTATGTTTCGCTCATTTATTTTGCCATAATAAAAATCATTTAGAGAGTCTACTCTGCGAAAACCTTCCACATTTTCTTGCAGTTGTAGTACTGTTATATTGACATGAGGAATAGTGAGTGACAATAATAAACTACCTACTCAAAAAGCAAGCTGGTCAGTTTTTGTCAATATTATAGTCAGGAACACACATGGTTTATATGAGAACTTTGTTTGAACCAGCGATCTTCGTATCATACCAACCAAATGTTTGATCAACCAATTTCAGACAATGTGATCGTAAACATGTCACTGGCGCAGCTTTAGCCGCACAAAAGGACTGGAATCGTTACGATATACATAGTTATAAAAATGGAATTAAATGTGATGGTACCAGGTTCACGCTGGCTTCTTTAGGTTCCGGCTTAGTGCCCCCCGTTTTGCCTTTGACATAATAGTTAGTCACATCTTGTTAATTATTGCTGCATGGACAGAGATTGTTTCAGCTATAGCCCTGCATCTATACATAAAGACAAATAAGAAAATAGGATAGAATGGAATAGAATAAACGTATTTTAATTAGCAGAGTAGCAATGGCATTGAAAATGGTTGCTAATTAAGTAAGATAAGAAAGAAAAGGCTTAACCTTGTTATATAGGTAAAAAGGCGAAGGAAGTACAACAACAAATGTTAGATATGATCTCTTAAACGTTAAGCAAATGTAGTATAAGTCAATTCGTTTGCCCGTTGGTAAAAGCAAAATGAGCCATACGGGACAGTGATAAAAGGCAACGTTCAATGGTTAAGTGCAGCTGGACAGTAACCAAGGATTCAGTTTATTTCACCTTTTTTTATACTTTATTTTACCGTTTGTTTAGTTCCCACTTCTTTTTAAGATCGAGCGTCAAATGCAGTAAACATTAAATTTCCTTTTACAGAGTGGGCTGTCCAGAGAGCTGTTTGAAACGTGGTGCACAGATAGAAGAAATGGTGTAATTATTGCTGGTTATTGTGTGGAAGGAACATTAGCCAAGGTACGGAAAAGAACTTTTACTTACTTACATAGACTTAAATCCTCCAACATCTGAGGGTGCATCAGGCAGCAATCGACTTCCACCGAACTTTGTCTTTCAACTCCACTCCAGGTCTTTCCTGCTCTCTTGAGCCCGTCCTGAAAATTTCGTCTCCATGTGATCTTTGTCCTGCCTCTCTTTCTCTTTCCACCTTCAGGTGTCCAGAACATAGCAGTTTTGGCGTGTCTAGATTGAGGAAGTCGTAGGATGTGCCCTGCTAGTCGCGTTCTTCTAGTTGTTATTATGGTGTGTAGTGGTGTGGTCTTCGTCTGAGTACTACATCGTTTGGCACTCTGTCTCCTTAATTATTTTCGAAGTGCTGTTGAGGTCATTCTTTACTTAAAATCAACTACACCTTGGTTAATATAGATTTAAGTAAGTACTGATGGGCTGTGCTTTTTAATTTTTAATAAGATATATATAATTATCCTTTTAATGTAAGATATAAAAATTTTAATGGATAAGTTTTAGGTGAGCTGCCAATCCGTCGTTTGAGTTCACCTACGTGCGCTGTTTTGCATTTTGAAAAGGTGATCGTTCGTGTTCATCATTGGGGGTTAATACAGTATATGGTATTTGTAGTAGAATCTTGTCATTGAGACATAATCCTTTACAATTTTTGTTGTTGTTGTTGTTGTTGTTGTTGTTTCATAGTACGTCATTTTGTTCATTCACTGTCCAGACACTTAGAAACGCCAAGATCATGATAAATGTTTATGTTTCAATGCTATTTTTTTTAACTTTCCCCCTTTGGCTTTCTTCGCCTCTCTAGGAGCTGATGTCAGAGCCTGAAGAGGTAGCAACCATGTCAGGACAGACAATAAGCCGTAAGATGTCAATAGGTACGTAACTTAAGTTTGGTTTTATTTAGTCAGACGAAAGAAGCTTACAAGTTTGGATAAGCTGATGATCAATAGCGCAATTATTTTTAAAGCCTGAGTTTTGAATTTTTCACAGGGTAAAGAAATCGTATGCTAAATGCAAATTCCAACGTTTAATTTTGGCTTAATACTGAATTTTACATATATTTTTTTAACATCTTTAGTATTGTTGAAACAGTAATAACAAAAAAGCAAGATGAGTGACTAGAAAGCTTGCGTCAGCAATACTGTACTAAAACGTTTATTAAACTACCTAGAATATTTCTTTGAAATGTTATGCAACCAAGTCGCCTCAATTTTCAAGGACTTTTTTAACATCCTTGCAGAATCCAATATGACAGTTTCCTGCATCTCTTCAATTCTTGTCGAAAAACTCAGTTCTTTTTCTCTCCTTTTGGGGTCTGTTGATGGGTGGTACTAGTCCCCCGGTAACTATTGGTACTACTTTTACTTTTATGAGACATTACTGTTCTGTTGATTGCCCATTCTGTTCGTATACCCAATTGCTTTGGGATAACTTTTTAAGAAACATGATGATGATAATGATGATGAAGGAGAAGAGTCTTCTTCTTCTTTGTTTTTCGGCAATACCACGTTAAGCATCGCCACAGCGGATCAGGCGTCTCCAGCCTGTTCCGTTTGTCACATCAGCATCCCTCGCACCAACAGCCTCCATATCTCTGTCAATCGCGTAAAGAGTCTATATTATGAAATATAATGGCGTACAATTGTTATAACAACCTATATATTCCCTATCGTACAAGATAACGCTCTTGCTTATGTAATACACAGGTTGTTATAACTCATTCTCGTGCGCATAATTTGATTCGTTAAAGTAATGATTGAATAAGACACTAGAGAAAAGTGGAAACGAATTAAATAATTAGGCATCTGAACAAAGGGAAAAACAAAACGATATTTTTTAAGCTATATTTTTAATCGTATGTACAAATGAATAGATTCGCGCGAGGAATTTTTTGCTGGAAAACCTACAGATAAGTACTATTCGGGAAATATGCGAATTGCATTTCAGTGACGTGTTCTGGATGAATTGAAGTGAATTGTTTTATTAAGTTTGCATGGCATGACTTTGCTAATTTATTTACTGTCAATAATATTGGATATGTGTTAGCATTTGAATCAACTCTTTCATTCGATGTATGTTCATGAACTGTCACAAGCCAACGTTTATTTTCCCCTTTTTCTTTGGTTTCTACTTTAGATTATATCTCCTTTTCGGCACATGCTGATTATCAACAGATTAGTGAATTCGTCAACATCATGCAGCCACCATATATAGTATGTATACGTAATCTTTTATGAACGCTGCAATACTTCATTTTCAGAACGTATATACTGTTACTCCACTATCTAGAAATATACTTTATACGGGTTCTTTAGGTTTTTTAAGATTTGTAGCAAGTTTTGTTTTTTCTATTGATTGTTAACCACAGTGGCAGATGAGTTTGTCGGAAGCGTGGGTTTAAGTAAAAGGAAGGTTTATTCAAACCATATCGCTTCCTCGAAATATTAGTCTTTAGAGTGGGCAGTTGACGAGGTATTTTTGAATGAAAGACGAGCAAATACTTCATTTTAAAGCCGACATAGACCCAAATATTGTACGTGGCCAAGTAGAAGTAGCGATTAACAGGATATAATGGAATGAAGGCCAAACATTATTTGCACCGAGGTGATAGTAACCTTTTTGATGAAAACGAAATAGAAAAGTACACAAAACACAGTGTTGAAATTTTGTCGGACATGAGCAGATCTTAACCCACCTCACTGCGTAGTACAGCCCTTCAATACGCTCAGAGTTAAGTGACCAACAATTTGGATTCTTCCAAGATGCGGGACCAGATTTGAGAAATGAGATTTTCATCATTAGAATACAGTCTGAGAGGAGCATTTGGATCCAATATAACAAATATCTTTGTGCCACATTTTGTAGCGAAGTATTCGATAAGGGCAAGAAAGCTTGCTAGAGATGCTAGAAGAGCCTGACATTGACTATAAACCGCTGGAATGAGATCTTTTTTGTATCAGCACCATCTTATGTTGGAAATTTCACAATGGATATCAGAGTTCTAACCGAACCCTGAGATGTCAAACACTGTTCTCAAGATAAAGGGTGTCCCGAGCAATACACCCTCCAAGCGTGGGAGGACAAGAGATATGTCTATTCGTTTTAGATGTTTCTCCAGTTCTTTAGAGACTGTTCCCACTACACCTACCACTGTCGGTACTACAACTGCTTTAAAATCCCATAGTTTTCAATCTCTAAACGCAGGTCTTGGTATTTAGCGGTCTTTTCTTGCTCTTTAGTCGTGATGTTTTGATCATCTAGCTTTACGCTTGATGTGTTTATTAGTTTTCCCCTTCTAAAGGATGCTTTGACACATTTGTCCAATCCTAATTGCATTTTAATGTCATTTCTAACTATCTTCACTGTTTTCATAAGTCCTTCTAATTGATTATCATTCATAGAGTACAGTTTTAGGTCTTCCATATAGATCAGGTGATTTAATCGTGCCTTGTTAATTTCATATGCCAATTCTGTGTTATTTAGTAGATTACTGCGAGGTGCAAGAGAGAGGCAGAATAGGATAGGAGATAATGGGTGGCCTTGAAGAACCCCATTTTTAATTTTAATATGATTTATTGTTATGCAACCAGAAGAAAAATTAAGTATCCTTGTTGTTTGCCATGTATTCATGCTATATTTCATATATTTGATTAGATATGGTGAAACGTTATAGATTTGCGTTACTTTAATACTCCAACTATGAGTATCACTGTCAAAGGCTTTTTTGTAGTCTATTCAGGCAGTACTCAAATTCTTTCTCTTAGTTTTACAATCTTCAAGAATCATTCTATTTATAAGAAGTGGATCTTTGCAACCATACGAACCTCTCTTACATCCATTCTGTTCATCTGCAAGTAAATTGTTTTCTTCTAAGTGGTTGTAAGTTCTGCCTGCTATAATCGATGTTATTATTTTGTATGTGGTTTGTAAGCATGTGATTGGTCTATAATGTTTGGATTGTCTGTTTTTTGTGTTTTAGGCAATAAGTTTGTTATTCCTTGTGTTAACCATGTCGGACTTTTTTCGGGGTCTTTCACAATCTCACTACAACGCCTTGCTAGATCTTCTTGTAGGGATTCGCAGTTCTTCAACCAAACATTTGGTATTTTGTGCACGCCAGGGGACGTCCAGTTACTTGACTTTCGAAGCTCTGTTGTAACTTCATCCCTAGTTATTTCTTTCCATTCTTGTTCTGGTGAATTTTCATGCATTTCTTCTTGCGTTCTTATCCATTCAGCCACCTCTTTGTGATGTTTATCATCTTCTAAAATTTTCTAAAACTTTTCCAACACGTTTCAATTTTGTTTAAAGGTGGCGGCTCATTAACGTCCATTCTTTTTTTTCCTGGTCTTTGGTAAAATATTTTGGGGTTAGATTTTAAACATTCTATTTTGTCGAAACTGTTTATTCCTTTTATCAAATCTTCTTATTCATTGAGCCTTTGACTGGATCTTCTGCTTTAACTTTTCTTTCTGAGTATCTATTACTTCCTCTTCCTTAATAGTGTATCCTTTCATGATTTTTCTCTTTTTTCTCCCACTACTGCCATTATCTTTCGTTAACTCTATGAGAATCGATAAATCGCCTCTCATTCTAATAATTTTCTTTTCGATTCTTTCTTTCAACGCAGGTTGTTTTCTCTTTCATTTTCTTTAGTTTTTTTTAATATGACACCTTTGTTTTCAGTTATAACTGTAGCAGTTGCGTACATCAGTTCATTTATTTCTGTTACATCCAATGGCTCATGACATTGTTTCATTATTATTAACAGAGCTTTATTTGATGTCTTTATCAATTCGTTAGCCTTGCGGTCTTTGGTGATGTTTGATAGCACAATTCTCTCTCTTTTTTTTACGAATTTTTTTCCCCTCCCATTTACCCGATATTTGTTGTTTCATGTCTAATGTTTTCCTCCCTTCTTCGTTTTGTTCTAATTGAGGCAACTACGTGACATTTCCTTTATTATTATGTGTCATCTTATCATCTTCTCTTACTCTATTATCTGTACTGCACTGATTTTGGTTTTCTGTGGTTTCTGGTTTTTGCTAGTTTTTCCTTATGTCTGTATTTATTCTTTCTAGTTAAGTTTCCGTTAATCTTTTATTTTTTAATATGTCTCATCTTACATTTGCTAGTTTAATTGCATCTTTATTAATTCTGTTGTCAAAATTCATCCTTCTCCATATGTGGCACGTATCCCATGTATCATTCTCGTCATATGGTTGCTCAAGTGCCTGGTAATAAGCTTTCATGATTTGTTTGTATTCCTCCAGTGACCACTTCTGCCTTTTTTTCTGTGTTATGTGGCTCATAACTTTGCAATCCAGAGGACCTATTTGAGTATTATTCTCATAACGGGGGCCTGGAGATTGATGGAATTGGTCCCAGTAGTACATTATTTGATCTCAACCTGGTCCATCACTGAGGAACGCGCTCCTTGTTTAACCCCGCGACGAGCGATGCGGAATGAGTTTCTTTGATTATTTTCCACAAACATAGGGTAATTGGTTGTCCAGGTTTTCTTTCCTGTGTGTTTTTAATCGTGACAACATCACCAGGGGGTTGCTAACCAAGGCTAAAGAGCCCTCCCTGTCCCTGAGACAGACAAATCCGCCGGACATCAACCCAGTATTTCAAGGTCTCGGAGTAGGCTAACAGGTGCTGCACCATGCACATTATTAATTGTTATTGTTATTATTGCTGTTGCTATTCTTCTTGTTGTTTACTCCAAGCAAGGTCGTTAATTTCCACTTAGCCTCGCACAAGTTAAGAAGGGGGAAGGAAAAGCTTAATTAAATTTATAGAAAAAGGGGGAGGAAGATTAAGCTTTTACAGAAAGTAAGAAGGCGACAGAGAGTTCCATGCTCTCGATGTGCTCAGAAAAAAAGATATCAATCAGTTTCAAAGATATGTTAAATATCATTGTGTTACTTTTGAGGAGATGTATGTTTTCCTGATCGTCATCAATTTGGTCATAATTAGTTAATAATTCAGTATAACTAAAATTGAGTTTTCTTCCATGTTTTTATTGTTTTTCCTAGGTATTAGTGCATGGTGAACAGAATGAGATGAGTCGTTTAAAATCAGCCATCGTACGTGATTTTGATGATAAAGGGGTAAGTGAAGATTCCAACTGAATAGTTTAAAAATTCTTGTCTTACCTTTATGCTAAGAAATCCTTTTACCCAGAAAACCCATAAAGTATTCATGTGGGTTGTGTTTGAAAGCGAAATGATTTGTAATCATATAATTTCATGATGAAGCTCTTTTGAGGTTTACCCATTGGCAAAATCAATCCATCCAACCCCTGGTTAATGCTCAACAGTGGTAATCAGAGCCACATCTTTCCCTTATTTTGATGTGTAACCACATTTAATTCGTTTTTTTAATTGTTTATTATTATTCATTCTGTTTCAATCAACGACTTAAAAGGCTATATTGATTTCATAATCAGTCAGTTGTGTCGCGATATGCACATATTAACTAGCAAATCACCGCTCCTGGTGATATTTTATGTAAAAGGATTCTATACAAAATAATGGTATCTGGTTTGGGTATTTTAGGTCAGTCACATTCAGGTTTACAACCCTAAAAATTGTCAAAAAGTGGAGCTTCATTTTAGAGGTGAAAAAATGGCAAAGGTAAGTCAAGCTTGCATTAACTGTCTATATCCAACTGTCAGTACTTTTAGAGCACGTTTGAGATTAATATATCATACCCTCCCCCTTCCCCCGTATAAGTGGCAGCCCCATATCGCCAGAGCCCTAGACTTAATGGTTCCACTTGTTTTTAGATATATACTGTGTGTACGCTGTACTCCAAATTTATACAACAGTAAAATGGTACCTAAAATAGTGCAAAGGAAGCATTCATGTATGATTTACTGCTCTTCCACAAGTACAATATACTACTGCACTCTTGTACCATAGGAAATACATATTACCAACCTTGAACGGATCAGTCAAAAACCAAGTACATTGTTTGTGCATGCATTTTGAAATGGAGAGAATACATAGGGTTTGAAGAAGAGCTGTTACAAATATTGAAGAATTTTTCAAGAGACATTACTTATTACCTCAAGGACGCGTTTGATTTTGTAGTAAATCTGGTGTGATAATGTGCAGTTTCGTTTAAATGACAAAAATAAGTAACTTTTAGAACATGCCCAACCCAATGGATTCGTCCTGTTAAGGTCAGGTTTGCGAGGCAGGTGTGTATACATGTTTTGGGAGGTTTTTTGTTTTGTTTTGTTTTTCTTTATTTTGCTATATTACATCCCATTACATTATATTATATTATATATTATATTATATTATATTATATTATATTATATTATATTATATTATATTATATTATACTATATTATATTATATTATATTATATTATATTATATTATATTATANGATAATGTGCAGTTTCGTTTAAATGACAAAAATAAGTAACTTTTAGAACATGCCCAACCCAATGGATTCGTCCTGTTAAGGTCAGGTTTGCGAGGCAGGTGTGTATACATGTTTTGGGAGGTTTTTTGTTTTGTTTTGTTTTTCTTTATTTTGCTATATTACATCCCATTACATTATATTATATTATATATTATATTATATTATATTATATTATATTATATTATATTATATTATATTATATTATATTATATTATATTATATTATATTATATTATATTATATTATATTATATTATATTAAAGTGTGCGTGTGTGCGAATGATTTGGTAACGCTTTAGTTTTTGTTGCAGGTATTTGGTAGTTTGGCGGCAGAAGGAGCATGTGATGGCAAAAAAGTATCTGGAATATTACTCAAAAGAGGATTCAATTATCATATTATGGCACCGTCAGATTTACAGAGTGAGTTACAGCCTTCATTAGTTCAGTCTATTTCCAAATCTTTAACATTTGATGTATAAATAATTAAAATTGATACATATCGGTTCGAACATAAGAGCATGTTCCATTTGACCAACCAATGTGTTTTTGAAACCAACACTTTGTAGGGCATATTCTGAGAAGCGCTCTGGGCACGTTTATATTTAGGAAATTTTGAAGAGGAGGCTTGGCATTAAATGTCAGTTATTAGTTATTAGGTTAATTTCGGGATAATAAACGCAACGTTCAAGAAAAAAAATTCACCAAAATGAAAATATTTACTGCAGGTAATGATGTGACATAACAAACAAATTGTTGATTTTTTGAACCAAGATGTAACAAACTGAGCTTGTACGAGCGAGTAAAGTTCATCAGAACAATGTCTGTGATAATATCTATGTACAAGTCACATTTCGTCGATTGAAAAAAGGTTGAAGATTAGCAGCAATATTTGTAATGATCAAGCTACAAACAAGTCTTTGAACTCGATCAAGAACTTTAAGATGAGATAAAGATTAGAAGAACAGTACTCCATGCAATGACTGAAGATAAGTTTATAGAGATACAAAATGGTCTTAGGTGTAAAGTAGTTTCTGGCACGATTCAAAGAAGCAATCTTTTTAGAAGTAGACTTACCCATAGATTGAATATGAAATTCCCAAGAAAGACCTTGAGAAAAAGACAAACTAAGCAGCCTCAACAGGTTTAAATCAGAAAAGTTGACCATAAACATTGGAAGGAAATAAGGACTCAGCCTTCTATGAAATTGTGTCAGTTGCGGTTTTCTTGGTTTGGAAGAAACTAACCTCTCCCTTTGCTATTCTTTGAGAGCCCGACGTTCTTACTCTAAATCTTCCCATGTTTTGATTTGTTCCCGTTGGGTTGCCTTATGGGCACTGCCCGAATATCGTCACCATAGATATGGATGAACTGAAAGAAGTTAACAGGAAGATTATGGATTTGGAGAAGGAAAAGTAATTCACCAAGAACAGAACCTTAAGCAAGCCAAGCATTAATATAAATCCCATCAGATGTAATTCTTTTCATTATGGCACGCATTTAACGGTTTGAGATAAAGGAATAAATGATACCAAAAACCGGTCCGTAAATCTCATAATGAGAAACCTTATGAAACAAGCCTGCTTGCTATACCTGATCAAATGATTTTGAAGTACCCAAAGGTATCGCACGTCCTCCGTCAGGCTTATAAAGTGGAGGTATTTTCGAAAGAATCTAACACACTATGTAAATCTTAGAGAAATCTTAACTTCCATGTCTTTGGGAAGAATTATATTCATCGAGCATCGAGATTTAGAACCAGATATCACCCTTTTACTAGCAAAAGAAAAACGAAAGAAAAACGTCAGTCCTGTCACGTTGGAACTGAACTTAGAAATGATTGCTATGACCAATGGCAGAAGAACAACGAGCATTAAACCTTGGAAGAGAATGAGGTTTGACTTTGTAAGTACGAGTAGATACAAATGGCTCATTGCCAATCTGAACCCATTCTGTGCATTATTTTGCAGGATCAAAAGCCCTTCAGAAACCGATCAAATTTGCAAGTCTTACGATGATGTGGCTTTTCAACAAAACTTGAAACAGTTGCCATGATAACAAGTGATAACAACGTGATCAGAAGACCCAAAAAGAGGCAAAGATAAAGCTTTGCATTGCTGGAAACAGAAGTCAAAAAGAGATCCAAAAGAGGACGTTCTTTTGAGGCTGAATCAGGGAATCTTGTGGGAAAATAAAAAGTTGTACAAAATCATGGACAAGGCCGAAGCCGAAGTAACGTTCCCTAGTCAATCAGTGCTATTAAGACAAGTCAACAAAGAGAAACACTATTAGGTATTTGCACCCTAAAACAATATCCCACTCTGCCCGTATACAAAAAAACCTGAAGGCTTAGAGCATATCGATGAGACGCCCACTCTGTCGTCACCTGGAATTAAGAGAACGACGTAAGTCAAAAAAAAAGAGTTGAAACAGTTTAGGGACTAGAGGTGCCCAGGGAACACCGTACACCCATTAGAAGTGGCGTGAAAGGAATTACGGGCCGCGTAATTAAAACCTACCAAGCACCCCTCTCTAGGAAGGACTACTTTGCTCTAAAAAGGGCAGGAGTAAAAGTTGATCAGCTTGAAACCACTGACACAAGTAGGGATTCATCACCACCCGTGAATGCTTCGATGGTGCATTGAAATACTCTAATAAACACATCGTACGAGGGTGCACCTTGGCCCTCATTGTTTCAACCCACCCTTTAGAGAAGCATTGGAAAGACATGATATGATTATTATAATGACAACAGAATGCTAAAACATTTGTATTTATTTGGTTATTCATGGAACCATATTGCAAGAGCAATTTCGAGAAACTGTTTGCAAAATTTAATTCCTCGTACTTTCAAACAAAATACAAAATGACCCTATACTACGTTTGTATAAGAAATAAAAAGTTTTCGTTAACAGAGTGCATTGTATTGTTGTTTGGAGTGAAGTATTAACTTGTTTGTATTCATACAACATTTCGCTGAAATATTAGGTAAGAGAAACATGAACAGAATGAAAAGCTAGAATTAAGAGTTAAAAAATTCATTTTGGGAACACAGAATACACCGTAGAATTTTTTCGCAATGTTTAAAAAGACGATGATTATTTTTACTTTTATTTACTGTGCTGTTCAACGAAAGAAAGAAATACCATAGAAATATCATAGAAATTGAAGCTGGCATAAGGCCCTAATACTTTATGATGGCTTGTTTAAGGACTAGCTCTAGCTATACACTTAAAAATGAAAACAGTTTTTGTGGTTGCAGTTGATGTTAGGTTGTGTTTTTATTTTTTGTTAGTTTATGATTAACAAAGCACGGGTTAAGTGGGTTCTAATACTGCCCTTGAATTGGTAACGTTACATTTTTGAATTGATACAATCAGACCTGCGTATAAATAAGGATATCTCCTCCTGTAGGACAATTTCCCCGAAAGTCAAGTTGGCCGCTTTTTAGAGGTGTGATTGTTGGACCATTACCCCTACAACTTAACATCCGTTAAGATGAATAGAAGTAGCAGTCTGACACATTGAATAATTTTATGCACAACACTTCCAGGTACTTTCAGAACCCCGGCCTTGAACCTCTTCTGGTAATCAGTAGCTAGTCCTTAGATTGTATGTACATTTCAAAAGTGACAGTGACCATTACAAGGAATAAACATGACGTTTTTGGTAAATCAATGAAATACCTGTCTTTTGAGACGTTAGCTTATTGATGTTGTTTTGTTTTTTTAGATTACACTGATTTATCTACAAGCACCATCATGCAGAGACAGATTGTAATGTTCCATGCGCCTTTTACACTGGTATACCAATGCTTGAAAAAATTTGCTGGTAAAGTTGAACATATCACTGTTCAAGGAAAGCAAGGTTATAGAGTCTTTGACGCTGTCAGTATCATTCATGATAGAGGAAGTGTGGTTATTGAGGTAATTTCTTCCTTCTGCTTATTTACATTGCTGACCTCATTCCATCGATAATGTAATACATATGAAATTTCATTAAGTAGATTCACCTGTGTATACCCACGACCACCATAATATTTTGATACTTGGGGCACCAGGGAAGGAACACGATGCCATGTCATAATTATATATGGTACCATTTAGATTACAGTCTTGGTGAAGGCAAGTTAAATTGAATAAGCGTTTGTTTTCTATCCTACGCCTAGTAGAACGTCAGTTATTCGAACAAATCTTAATACACCGTGAAATTTTATTCAAAATCAAACTTCTACGATTCGAATAAGTGTTTGTTTTCTATGCTAGGTCCAGTACAACGTCAGTTATTCGAACAAATCTTAATACACCGTGAATTTTTTTTTTACAAAATTGAACTTTTACGATTCGAATAACTTTGTAATTGGAATGAATGTATAAAAAGTTCTTTCTTCTTTCTTTGCCAGTGGTCTGCAAATCCAGTAAATGACATGTATGCAGATGCATGTCTAACCATTGTTTTACAAGTTGAGGCAAACCCTCATTTGATTCAAGGTGAGTTAATTATGAAAGAGGAAAACGAAAACCTTTTGCGAATGTGCTATTGACCACAATTACCTTTTTCTTTGTCACATTTGTAGCTTTTGATATCTTTATATCTGTCTGTTTAGTCGCCTAAGCTGGTAATATCCACGTGATTTTCAATTTAGTTACAAATATTGAATCGAATATGAATGAATATCATTTTGTATACCTTCAATGTTAATATCTTCCATTCTATTAAAGCTGTACCGCAAAGAAAATTTATATCAATATTTTGTATTAAGGGTCTCTTTGCCCTTGGTTGTCAACCCACCTAGAGACGGTGTCAATAAAAACTCTGGTGTTAGTGGTACCTTAACACCACCCCTCCTTTATCAGATCAATGTATGGTAGACAGTGTCTTTACACATTAGATCAGTCGCTCTCAAGGGGGTCACCACAGGGTTAAATTTGCGCCCCAGAGGATCAATTATGGGTCCCTGAGAAGGCTCTGGAGTGAAGACAATCAATCCCATTGGAATATGGTGAACAGTCGATAGAAACCAACTGTTGTGATTCAGATCATATGGCTTTTTACGTCACAAGTAAGAAAATATACTAAACGAGTAACATTTCATTCACGACCTGTTGTTTTATTGTGACAGGTGTTTATGACCTGGCCAGACACTCGCATTAATTAGTATTCAAAAGTATTGACATCAGCAAGCACGTGTAATATGTAAACAACGCATAGCGGAAAGAATAAATTTGTGTATACATTTATTTTTATTGTTGATTAAGTGAAATAATCATGACTTATATAGACGCATAAATTAAATCCAGGCAATATTCAAAAAATTGTCTTACGTTGAAATTTATACCTTCAACAGGCAACCAGACTTTGCGAATTTGCCTATTTTCTGAAGAACACTTACAAATGATGCGATGAAAGCAGCAAAAATGCGACATTTTATTTGACTGCATCCTGAAAAGAAAATTTGTGATGTAACGCTTTTAAAGGAGATAAAGAAAACCACAACATGTGGCCCAGAATAAAGTCGGAGAAACTTTATTCACCCGGCAATGCGGCACATCGAACGAAAACGCTATATAATATATCGCTGTTAATTGCTTAGAACGAAAAATCTCATACAGTTTGTTAGGGTTTGCTACTACCTGTTATCAAAGTTGTTGAAACTGCCATTAATAGAAATACTGATCCAGTTGTAAAGAGTATTCCATGCCGTAACAGTTCTGTCACGCAAAGAATAGATGAATTGGCACCCGATGTGTAAAATTGATTAAAATACAAAATTTCGAAGACGCAATTCTCGCTTTAACTGGATGAATGAACTTTTGCAAGTACCAATGACTAACATTTCCTATGTAGCTTGTAATGAAGCACCTACTATGATAGGACCCCATCTGGGCTTTTTAGCATTTTTAAGACGGATTGTTCCATACGTTCACACTGTGCATTGAGTGTTTTATCCACAACATCTCATCGCAAAAAAACAATCAAAGCAATCGAGTGCACGAATCGCTACAAGTATACATAAGAGTAATTAATAAAATCAAAGCAAACTCTCTTAATTCTAAACTGTTTTCACCGTCATGTGAAAAAAAATGATGAAGACTGTAAAGGTTGTCTAAAGGCATTGCCCTCCAAAGGCTATTTGATTTGTGTCTTTCTGCCGATTCCCGTACAAATGTCGACCAAAAGTTAAAAGAGGAACTTCAGGAAGGTATAGCACATTTGTTTTATACGCCAGATTTCTTTTCTACGTTCAACGAAGTGAAACCTTTCCACGAAAGGACGTCGCCATTTTGCAAGCGAGGATTGTAGCACGGGGTTTCGGACTACAGCTTAACTTAATTAAAACATCGTCGAATCACTGCAATTTCCAGTATTTACCAAATCTTGTAGGATTGGAAGGCACAAACAATACCACGTATACGTACCACATTTAGAAAAGTTAGAGAAAGACTTTGATAATCGCTTTTAAGATCTTGAACGTATGGATGTTTCAACGTGGTTTGTGGATCTGTTTTTCTTTGTGGAAGTTTCCTGATGTTGATCCTGTCTTAAAGAATCCATGTGATCTACATGATCCAGGCAAATGTCAACCTTCAAGTCTTCCCTTTGTCATTACTAAATTCTTTGGGTGACATGTCATCAATGTACTGGTGAAAGATTCTTGCAGAACCTAAGTCTTGATGTTGATTTTCAGTGCAAATTTAAAGGAACTCTCGCCGCTGGTGACCTTTTTGTCTTTTATCACAAAACGTAACTGTATGTTTGTAAATCGGTCTGCCAAAGGATGTGCAATAACTTTGGATATTTCAAAGTTATTCGATAAGCTGTGGCATGCTATTTGGTTCTTAAGCTTTCTCGTATGGGATTTTTTGAAGAAGTTTTGGTGTCACTGGTTGGAACTACACCTGACGAGTATTCCGTCAACCCATGCCCTGTTTAAGGTTCCATTCCTGATGATTTCTTCATCCTTCTTTGCATCAATGATCTTTGTGTTAAATTGCTTCAGTTTATTAATATCTATGGTGATGACACTACCTTGTATTCGGCCATAGGACAACCCAACAGGAACAAGTCAAACGTAAAGATAATTTGGAGTATGACCTTCAGGGTGGCAGAGAATTTTCTTTCGACGCGGCAAAGACGGAACAGATGTCTTTAAATTAAGAGCCGAGTCCTTATTTCTTTTCAGTATTCATGAACTGCCCTGCTGATGTTAAATTGTGCTAGATTTTTTCTGATGCTAAGTACTGAAGATACTTGTTTTATCATCGCAAGAACTTTCTTGGAGTCCTTATATTCAATGTACTGGTGTCTAAAATGGTTGCATCTTTGTATCATGCTAGACAGAACCTGATGCCTGAGGACATTTTGTATCTCTGCAAATCCACCACACAATCTTGGATGGAGTGTTATTGTCACATCAAGATAGGTTTTCCCTCCTCATATTTTGATGTTCTTGACAGAGTTCAGGGACATGTTTGTAACTTGATTGGACTAAGTATTGCTGCTACTCTACAACCTTTGTCACTTCGACGAAGTGTGCCCTGGACGTTGGTCATAGTCACTATACAAAATCGATACGACGTGAATAAAAACTGTGACTGGTCACCAGGTTTGTTCGACAATGGCTGAACATGCACTCGAGGGGCAAATATCTCTCACATCAGATTTTTGTACAAAAAGCTGTGGATAAAGTTTACTCTACCATCACGTGTCTACGATAAACCTAAAGCAAATTATAGATCAATATTAAGGAATTCAAAAGACACTGAGACGGGGGCATTATATGTTGAAACACACAATAAGAACACCATAACTGGCGTATTTTTGGAGAATGCGATCCAGTCTTCTGCACTACCTACCAAGAAAGCCGTAACCTTTACCAGGGTAGCTGATGAAGATGCCAGCGGGGCGCAATTCCTGACTGAGTAAACAATGCCTTATCATCAAATTTCATTGAAAAATTCAAAGAATAAGGAAAGATATACTTTTTTTAAATTTATTATGTTAATCGATTTAACCTGCTTACATTTGATAAATGTCAGGTTGCGACCTGCATCCTCACTTACTTATCGTGTCCCCCCCTGTTCGCTCTTGTTCGCTTTTCAGGATACCCCCTCAGTGCGAATGTAATAAATGGATGGCCCCCTCTAGTTCTGTTATAAGGAGCCACAAGAAAGAGCGATTAACTGTTGTAGCCCAAGTATTGCTTTTACACTAATGCACTTAGCTGTGATTTCAATCAATTAGACATGAAAGCGTTCATTACTCTATTTTTGTTTTTGGTACTTTTTTTCGGTAGTAATATCTTCTTTCCTTTTTATTTTTGCCAGCATCCAAAGAGAATATCGACAATGTAAATTTTCACGAACGCCTTTTGAGCCTACTTCAGGAAAGGTATGGACGTCAAAGTGTGTCAGAAGATGAAAGTGGCGTTAACATAAAGGTGGAAGTGGATGGTACAACTGCAGTCATTGACATGGAAACATTGGTAAGTGTTCGCAAACGAAACGTTTCGACATTAAACATGTGAAACGAAACTTAAGAGACTCATTTCCACTTTGAAATCTAAGATCAAAGTAATTGTACGTATGTTACTCCTATTGTCTAGTGCGAATTTATCATTTCCATTATCACTGTGTTTTTGATCATCCCAATGCTTTTTTATGTCAAAATGTTGACAGTTGTAAGTCGTGTGCCTAGGAGTGAAGTATACGATCAGGTTTGATTAATTGATATTATATATTAGCGTATGTACTTTGCATGAGTTTGAAGGACCACACAATATACCAAAAGAAACCAAACAGAAACCACTAGTTTTTTAGCTTAAGCTAGGCTAGTATTTAGCGTGCTTTTAGCTTTTACGATGGGCTTCCAAGAGGGAAAGCCAGCGACATCGGGAAAAAAGATTATGTGTATATATATATTTATACATAACTATTACAGACTTATTACTGATTAAAAACATTTTAAAATACTAGCTGTAGTTTATCTCCTCGTCAGGTTTTATTTTTATTAATATGAGCCAAATCCGCCAGATCACCACAGGCCCATACCTAATATTTTTCATTTCCATGTGTTCATTCTCAACCCATTTAAAAGTATTATTAGACAATTTCCACACGCAACCTTTTATTTTTAGCCCCCAATGTTTAATTCCATTTGGCATTGCTTGCCAATTTCTGAGGTGCAATCCAATTTTTTATCGAGGGGAAGGCCTTAAGGTCAAGTTGAGTTATTCGATCTGAGACAGGAGCAAATCGGGACACATACACTTATACAAGATCTCGTTTACTTTACACATCTTTTTAGTGATGTTAATGGTATGTTTTATTACATGGTAAGGGCCATTGTCGTTTGTTTTTTAAAAATTGGGGGTCAAAGCATTCGAATAGAACTATGTGTCAGAGTAAAACTTGAAATTAGAAATGGACTGAAATGGCATGAATATCCCATTGTGATATGCATTTCGCAGAATACCAATAAACGCTTTTTCTGGGTTAGTACTAACGACAAATCTTTTGCTGCAAATACTGATCCAATGCTGAAAGAAGGTAAAACTTTGTCGGGTAAAGAAACAGGAAAGTATTTTTTGTAGTATAGAAGACTGGTTTAGTTCACTGTTGCTTCTCAGATTTACCTTACTTAGCATTCTTGCTGTGATGCCAGGAACTCCTCAACCCCATTTTGCATTTTCAGGGCAGAACATACACCAGGTGATACCCTGTTACCTGACACACCCTGATAGCTTAGAGAACCCATATATATTGAGTATTTTAGAACCAGAAAACAATAACTACGGTGATACCGTGGTTTACTTTATGACTTTTAGTTAATGACTGTTTTCTCCAAACATTTGTCACTACGTGCCACTGACGTCTATTTTTCTATTAGTAACCGTCTAATGCGTTCTGATGTTGCGTGCACACCCACTGAGACCAATTAGGATTTTAGGTATTTGAAAACTATTGTAAGAAGTAATATGGCATTGTACTTATAGTTTTTTTGTATGACCATGTAATAGTGTTGATTGGTAATACACAATTCTTGGATGTTAATGGGTTTTAGGTTTATTTATAGGACAATTTTTAGAAATGCACTTAAATTGGATTGACATAATGTATTCTTTTTTTTCCTGTAAGGCCGTGGAATGTAGTGACGAAGCCGTCCATCACCTAATATCATCAGCTGTTAACCAGTTGAATGAAGGAATGACTCCTTTGTCGACCTGAAGTCCTAAGGGACGAAGATAACTCCACACCCAATCTATCCAGTGGGGTGATGTCAGCTTAGTACAGACCTGTTTAGCTGTTACTAGAAATGAGTATCAGCTGTTGGATCTGAAGACAAGGAGCCACAAAGGAAAGGATGCCTGCTCCTGATTAAAAAAACATGTTTTTTAACATGTGCCACACAACAAACAAAGTGCAACAAATATGATTTACGGTGTTTACCAGGCATTTTTATGAGCTGATAACAAGGCACACTTTTTTTTCTATGGAGCCATATGGGGCTCTTAGACTTGTGATATTCCATCATGAAGCCTGGAAGATTGCTGACCCCCCTTATCCCCCCATCATTGAATCCTTCGGTGCTTAATCATCTACGGCAGTGTTTCATTATCCGTAGAATACATATAACGGTTCCGCGTTATTCCTTGAGGTTATGTTATGAAGAGTAGTAAAGATTTGTGGACATATCTTGAGAGTTGAGTGTTTAAATTTGCGGTCTCGCCGTCGAACTTTCCATTTCATTCTTGCCGAGCCGTATTTAGAAGCAATATACAACAATATTTCAATAACAAAGGTGCTGAGGTCGGCCCTGGTAGGGCCAATTAGTTCAACGCTACCCAGCAGAGTAGGAAGCGAATCCCTTTATCGTTATGCACATTTAGCTATTGGAGGTATATAAAACCCTGCGTTGTTGGTACTAGCTACTTCTTCAATCGAGACTTTCAGCATATTTCATTGAGTTTAATTTTGGGCCAAAAAACACCCAAACGTTTTATGGGATAGAAAACTGCTTAAAATTTATTAGCAGTATATTGTAATAAAAATCATTCTGATTAAGTCCTTGCTGCCCAGGTTACTTTCCTTTCCCATAGTAGCTATTGCATCAGTTTACTTCATTCCTCTGCTATATTAAGTCTATTCCTTACCATTTCATATATTCATAATTTTCGATCCACTACTTCTTTCCTACATGCACTTTTTTGTTAAAACTTACAGATGTACATGGTTGAACTTGTTTAGTTCTTAGTCTAAGCCCTGTATTTGAACAAGACTTTGGATATTCCAGAAGTCAAGCTGATAAGATAAAATATAAGACGAGAAAGACTGTTTGAATTTCTGGCTTTCTATCCTGTTCTTTTCTCGCCTGTACTTCCGTTAGATGGGGAGTTTTGACGGTATAGTTAACCAATTTATGCTCCAAGCCCCGCTTCTAGTGTAATAGGGTAGGGTAACCGTTTATTTGTTTGTGTTTTGTTTGTTTGTTGTTTTTTGTGTTGTTTTTGTTGGAGTTTTTTGTATTTAAGGCAGCTTTTTGTAACGATGGTGTCACCCCATTTTCACGCACATTGGTTAAATACTATTCAGTATAATTGCGCGCTTTAAACAGTAACTTTGACTTCTAGTTGCGCTGCCTGGCTTTTTTGTTTTTGCAGATATCTCCATTAACCATTGCTGTGAATGTTTTCTTGCCCTATTTCTAATGTGAAGCTAAAGGACTATACGAAGATAGCATATCTAACCACTACATTTCTTCCTCCACCTCATACGCAAAAGAAATGACAACTCTGGTTTAGGTTCTACCTTCGCATGCTTGCCAATGAGTTGCTTTCAGATTTAGGAACACATGCTTGCCAAGAGATGTCAGATTGAGGAACACATAATTGTTTGATCGAACCAGCTTCAGTCATCACCTACTTCACTTTCTTCATTTTTACTATGGATTTATTTCAATTCGTTCTGGAGATCATGAAAAGTAAAATAGCGCTCTTTGCTTCCTGTCGACGTTTCTGAGTCATATATATATATATATATATATATATATATATATATATATATATAGGTGTATGGTGCTGACGCCAAATTGACATTCTTTCTGAATTTACTTCTCCGTCTTTCTGATACTTACATTTCATTGTTTCTTCTCTTTTTGACAATGCTTTGTTTTTGTTGGGTTTTTTTGTTTTGTTTTTTTTTTTGCCTTACTCATGTGCTACATTCTTTGTTCTTCTCTTTCACCATGTTGTTTTAGATCTTTGTAGCAGAGGGAATGCTGAGTGTTTGGTACCCCTAACACATGTGGAAAGCAGCCACTGCCGGTCACAAGCCAGGGACCTCTGTTACCAACATGGCTATTCTGTCTGTCTCTTCTTTCAAATTCTAAAACACTTCTTCTGTGCTTTTATTTATGTATCGTGTCTCGAGTCGTGTGAAAAAAATTTTTTGTGTTGTAAAGAGTTTTTCGTTTTTTTTATTTTGTCAAATTAGCAACATTTAACATATAGCTGTTTGGAGTTTACTCCTAATACTATATATATAATTTATTTACATGTACTTTATACCCAACACTGGGGTATTACATAGAGCTAATGTGAAAACAAAGCTGGTGAAGGACCTCGTGAAAAGGAAAATGAGATACGCTGGCCATTTACTCCGTGGCAGTGGAGGTAAACTACCCAATGTCATCTTAGAGGGCGCAATAGAAGGGAAAAGATCAAGAGGACGACAATGTAGGAAGTGGATTGATGACATCAAAGAGTGGAGTGCAACAAGGACGTACGAGGAAGCGAAGAGAGCAGCGGAGAATCGAATAAGATGGATAACCATGGTGGCCAACCTTCGATACGAAGATGGCACATGATGATGATGATTTTCATGTGTGTGTTTGAGTAGGCATTCAATAAACACAAGTAAGAAGGACGTTTTCTTGAAGGTTTGAATGCTTGCTTTATTGTTGGCATATAGAAACAATATGTTTGCAAGAAAGGTCTTGAACAAGGAATGTTTTTTTAAGGACCCAGCATACAAGGTTTTGGTTATAAGTAATTGCTAGTATCAGTAAATATCTTCAATGGTTTCCAGGATCTTTTAATTTGAGATGAACTTTTTCGAAAAACTTCTTTAATTAACAATTCAAAAATCCTCGCAATCATACAAAACAAATCATGCGGAAAGTTTATTCTATATATTTTATAATAATATTTTCTAATATTCTTTATATTAATTAGTCCAAGAAAGCGAGGACTACTATATTACAGCCGGAGTTCCTAATTCTTTTATTACTGGTGGTAAATTTTAAATCAGACCTTTTGACTCCAAGCAACTCTTAGGCAAGCGCCGAGCCAATATTCAGACAAGCGAGAAGCATCGAGGTGATCAATTTGAGTGCATAATTCAGAACTTAGCACTTTCGTAAATGAGCACTTTCGAAATCAGCTTTCATATTCCATTTTAAGAGGATGTTAGACTTTCGTGGCTTTGGTACATACAAATCCCGAAAAATGGATTCCGACAGCCCAAACAATAAATTTGCATGGATGCTCCTCGCGAGGACACGCTCCACACCTGTTGTTGTGGACATCTACTTCCTGGTAATATTATACTTATATAACTGATAGTTTACGGAATCCACAAAAGATCTGAGATTAATCTATAATTCCATACTCAGTAACGTATCATTGTTAATAGCTGCTTAACTTAAATCTGGAGGTAAAAGAAGCTTTCAGGGTAGCAGGAGGGAATATCCCTCCCAGGTAGTGGTCGCACCTGCCCTTTTGCGAGACCCAGGTCCAGTTATCCAGCTGGTAGCACCTGGTTTGGGTCCCTGCTCAGGGTTACGAGCGATAGCCAACGGCTGATTCGGCGTTTATTCGGTAATGAAGCGGATGAGCTACGACTCCAATAGTCAACGGCTGTTAATACAGGCGGAGGAACTGCTGGGAAAGGCAACGGTGATCATCCTAAGTTCACCCTACAGTAGGCAATGGCGAACCACTGGTATTTAGCCTGGTAATACTATGATTATGCCATTAGTTAATAATAGAGATAACGGCGTTGAGGTGGTTGTTCAAAAAAGTACTCATCGCTCGCCCGGTAGGTGCCCTCGTGTCGAGCAGGTGAGGCCAGACCGTCAACCAGCTACTACGAGGTATACAATTAATACAAGAAAACTTCAAATAAGAGCAGGCACATGGGTCGTGAGGACATTATTCCAAGCAGGAAAATTGGACAATGTGAAGCAAGAGATGGGTAGACTGGGAATTAGTGAAACAAGGTGGAAAGGTGCCGGAATATTCAAATCAGAGAAAAATACCATAATATATTCAGGTGGATGCAAACATGAAAAGGAGTAGGAATTATCTTAGATGAAAATATCTCAAGATATTTATTAGGATACTGGTGTTTGTCAGATAGAGTTATGATAATCATTCTGAATGCAAAACTTTTCAATGTAGTAATAATGCAAGTATACTCACCAACAACTGCTTGTGAGGAATCTGAGCTTGACGGATTTTATGAAGAGATGAAAAAAGCAATGAAACAATGTAAATCTGATGAATTATTAATAGTAATGGGAGACCTTAATGCTAAGGTAGGAGATGAAAGAATAGGTGACGTAGTTGGCCCTCATGGTTTGGGAGAAAGGAATGAGAGAGGTGAGAGATGGATACAATGGTGTTGTGCACATGATCCATTCATAGCAAACACATGGTATCAACAACCAGCAAGAAGAATATATACATGAAGAAGTCCAGGTGATAGAACACGAAATCAAATAGATTATATTCCTATCAAGAAGAGATATAGAAATGCAGTAAAACAAGCTGAAACTTATCCCGGTGCGGACATACAACAAATGTGTAGAAATTGAAACATACAAAACAATGAATCCAAAAGAAATGTTTAGAAATATTAATGATATCACTAAGAAAAAGTATTGTACGGCTGGTAGATGTTTCAAGGCAAAGGATGGAAGTATAATCATAGAAAAGGAAGTAATGATAGAGAGGTGGACAGAGTACATTTCAGACTTCTTTGATGATGAGAGAGGAGACATGACGAATATAAGGATCAATATGACTGGTCCAGGTAGCAGTTAAAAAAATGAAAAACAACATTGCAGTCGGTACAGATACGTTAGCTGCAGAATTAATAAAAAACATAGGTTATTTTGGCATGGTTAAACTAACGAAAGTGCTTAACGAGATTTACGAATCTGGAAATTTCCCTGCTGACCTAGGTAAATCCATTTTTATTGCATTGCCGAAAAGGACAGCTGAATGTGAGCTGCACAGAACAATTAGGATTACGAGTCATGTGAAAATTTTATTAAGGATATTGATGAGACGAACAAGAAGCAAAACTAAATCTGAAACATGGAAACTGCAGTGTGTATTTGTAGAAGATAGTGGTACGCGAAATGCAATATTTATGATCAGAATGTTATCAGAGAGAGCTATTGAGATCTAACGAAACCTTTTCTTATGTTTTAGAGACTATAGCAAAGCTTTCGATAATTTCAAACACAAGAAACTCTTGGAAATGCTAGAGGATATCCAGATAGACGGTAAAGATTTAAGAATCATAAGAAACCTGTATTGGAAACAAACGGCAGCTGTAAGAATCAGTAATCAGGTAGGCGAATATGTTGAAATAAAGAAAGGAGTAAGACAAGGATGTATGCTGTCATCTGACCTATTCAACCTCTATAGTGAAAGAATATTAAGAAAATTAGAAGATATGCCAGGCCTTATTGTAGGAGGGGGAAATGTTGATAAGCTCCGCTATGTAGATGACACGGGTCTGGTAGCAACATCAATAGAACAACTTCAAGAAATAGTAGATAAGGTAGTCTTAGAAAGTGCAAAATAGGGCTTACATGTGAATACAAAAAAGACAGAGTGCATGATAGTAACCAAAGAGAAGGATATTCTATCTTGTAACATCTGGGTTTATAACACAAAAATTAAGCAAGTGAACTGGTTTAGTTATTTGGGAAGCTTTATCACATCCGACGGTAGATGCGAGAGGGAGATCAAACGAAGAATTGCAATGTCAAGAGAGACCTTTTCAAAACTAAAGAAAATCTTATGCAATCCAAAGAGCACCGTATCAACAAGACTAAGGGTACTGGAATGTTACGTGTTGCCAGTCCTAAAATATGGAAGTGAGACATGGACTGTTTCTGAAGAAATGGAAAAGAGAATCAATGCAGCAGAGATATGGTGCGATGGGAAAGTCGTACAACGAACGAAGAAACTTCAATTAAAGCAGACACAAAAAAGAGCTGATAAAAACAATTAAGAAACAGCAATTTCAGTTCCTTGGACATTGCATGAGAAAAGACGGCATGGAAAAGCCAGCACTTACGGGCAAGATAGCAGGAAAAAGAACAAGACAAAGCGTTACATTTCTCAATTGCAGAATGAAGTGGGATGTCAGCGATTGAAGTTATTCGATGTACAGAAAGCAGGAACGATTGGCATAAACTATTCGCCAATGTCACACGATAGAGCACAAGAAGAAGAAGAAGAAAAAGAAGTTATGTTGGACAGGTGATCACTTAAACAACTATAGTAGTCAATATTAACTAATCGTTTAAGTATAGTTTACCCCCTCAGTGTCTTTGGAATTGATGTCTCTGTCGATGTATATCGGTATGAGATTAATCCTTTCAATTTTATTCCAGGTAAATTACTCTTCAATTTATTTTGTCGTCAACTTTGCTCGTTATATTCTCAGTCCCTATTGTGCTACGAGAAATAACACGGTATGTTTCCCAAAATATAGTTTTGTCAAGGATTGTTAAAAATGATAAGCTGGGGTCTCTTTTTACCTGATATTAAAACACAGCTTTGTTAACCCAAAACAGACCTGGTCAAAGGAAAACAAACCATTTTGAGCTCAGAGAATAGACAGTCCAAGTTGAAAAGGTTCCAAACGCAAGGGTTTTTTTCACAACCAAAAAGCTATTTAACTTTAGTTAGCTGGGTGACCGAACGGCTTTTTGAGACTCAACTGAGTTAGTCAGATTGGCCATCTTCAGGTCAGACTTTAACAGTTTGAATTGTTTTATAGGCAAGGCCTGAAAATAAGAGTATTACCTAGTTACAAATTTCTGACCTTATTTTGGACTTTTGATTTTTGACTTTTTTGCAAGTCAGTAAAATTTTTGGCATTTACAAAAGACAAAGGCATGTCACTGTCTTTAATGTTTCGTTCTGCGTGTGAAAGTCGTAATAATTTTCCGTCACTAGTTTTAGTAACACTAGACTGTAGTGTGTTGTTCGCATGTCGCAACGCTAACAGGTTGTATTTCTGGATATTATAAGTTACCTTAATAACATTATGGAGATCAAGCATAGCGTATGTAAAGGCAAATTCCGTTTTTTCTTGTTTTTTCATCCATATAAAAGTATTCATAACCATAAAAAACGTACACTCTTGAATACATGTGAAAATCATGGCTACTGTGCATATGCATTATAACGTCATGAAGCTTTTGACTATTGTGGTCCCATTTTGTTTGGCCTGTTTGTCGTTGTTCAAACCTGTCAAGCCTGGACCCAACTGCTAACTCAACAAGATCTTGTTCTTTTTTTATCATTGGTAATACTTGTTATTGACGGTTGTGATCAATATTATAATAATATTGCACAATACTGCTTTCCAGAACTGTCTTTGTACTTACTTTCAAAAAACATCCACACTTTACAAGGCCACCGTCTGTCTTCAAACCCCGCAACAATAAATAACTGGGTACCCCTGTCTTAAGATGACACGATAATATTATTTTTGGACCTGAATCCATTAGATTTTTAATTTTTTTGGTACAAGCGTTGCCTGCAAGCATCTGGATTTTAAGGGCGTGTCCACAGAAGATCTCTCTTGAGATTTGGCTCCCATTCCAACAATTTGGAAACCAGAAAAATATTCCTTTGGTTTCGCTTGTGGAAAAAAAGTGTTTAATTGTTTGTCTGCAGCTGCTTGCTTGTCCTGCACTGGCTACGTGTGTCTTTAGCCGTAAAAAGCCTCGTTTTCTGATTTAAACAGAACAAGCCAGACTTCTTGGTAAGCAAAGACTTATTTTTCACATTCAGAGTTGTTATTTAGTTTATTAACTGCAAGTGTAGGCGTGCGAGGGTGCGTGTGTGGTCTAGTGCACTGAGTATTTTCCCATTGTTGCTGTAATCGACCATTACCGAGTAGCATTAAAAAGCAAAAGTCACTTAATCTAATGTTATTTTACGTCAGGAAGAAACCATCGAAATTCGTAGTGCATAAGTGTTTATACTTGTGCACAAAGCCACAACACCTATGCATAAATTTGCTTCTTAAGTTACTTTTCCTCCGGTAGCCTCGTACAGTCATCGACGGCCTTTTCTTTTCTCAAAACGTTGGCTTGCAAACCCTTGCTATGAAGACACGTTGAAAGTATGTATCCTGAATACCTTGGTGTACTTGAATTGACCAGTTAAGTTTGATTTCATATATATATATATATCAGTGCTGCTGGACAACCGTGTCGTGTAATTCATTTCGATTTTTAATGCCCGAAATGGTTGACATGGTCATCGACTGATACATGATACATGATACATGATTTCTTTAATTACCACCAGACCATTACTCGTTCTTTTATTTTTATTTATCACATCTTATTAGTCTTCTATGTCATTCCTCTTGCCATATATATCTTTCCATAACAATCATTCTTACTTTCTTTTGTCATTTATCTGCGAACCATCTCTCTGTGTGTGTTTGTGTGTGTGTGTGTATGTGTGTGTGTGTGTGTGTGTGTTACTCGTTGTGTTGTCTTTCGTCTTGTCCTGTTACTTGTTCATGTATGCATCGTTTCCTCATGGTCATTAAATTAGCCTATGCCATCTTTGGCTCTGAGTATTACACTCAAAAACTATATATATATATATGTATATATATATATATATGTATGTATATATATATATATATATATATATATATATATGTAGAAGGTCGTGGGAAATTCCTCAAGTTAGTTTTAAAGCCTGGTACTCAAAAACTCAATTTAAGTGACAATTTAACCGCCCAACGTTTTCATATGCTTTGTCTTCCTAATTATTATTCCATCGTATGTATGAATAGATGACCACAAACTCACTTTTTCCTGCTTTTGTCCACGATATAGGGTTTTTGAAAGGCCCTTCAATAAAAACATTCCAGTTTGTTCCCAATCCAAGTTCCATTAAAAATATATAAAATATCATTCCAGTTACTCTTTTACAGCAGAAGTCTGGCTTTTTCCGTGTTCTTGTACACTAATATTTGTTATTATGCTCATCAATTTCCAACACGCTGGATAGAAGGAAACTCAGCAATATTTCTTGTCTATGCTGTAAGTAATCTTGTCAGTAGCAACGTCCTTTGTTCCCACTACAATGAAACTATTTTATTTTGAACTCAGTGACCATGTGAAATCTATAATGGGATTTTCATGACTCGCAACCAATTAGGGTTTTTTAAAATCTAAATGCAATAAACAGTCTGTTTTCAGGGTAAGCAGATTTCAAACATAAACTACCTTACCAAAGAATTATATTCATATTTAATTTAATCATATAATCTCACTTTTCCCTCTCCAGCCCGGACAACATCCCGTTAATACAGCAGTATGGCCTCAAATTAAAACAGTTCTAATCCATGAAGCAGAAAAAATCCGGAATCTTACGGAAGAATTACGATTCATATGAAAAACAAAAGAGGCGGAAAACCAGTGGTTGAGAAGGGTGGAGCAATTCGAACAAGAGCTTGACCAGCAAACGAAGACTCGTGTGGATCCTGTCTAAATAGTTCGCTGCAGTACTCTGTCCATCTTTCCAAAACCTGGTCAGCCTATAGGATGAGTTCACCGTTATCATCTCTAATGGAACTCTGTCTCGGTTGTACTTTGGATTAATTTATTTTGGTAAACTGTACACCTACCTTGGTTGCAATGCAATTCATTTCTCATTAAATTGTCAGGTGCTTCACTAAGACTTCCAATTGATGTATTACTGATTCACACCCCAGAGTAAAGGAAGAAGATTCGATAAAAAAATCCATTTGAAATATTTAATAATTTTTTTTCTTTATTGAATTTTTTTTCTTTGTTGGTTGTAAGGTCATTTTCCCCCAGTAACTTGGGCTCAGACGATGCCCTTCACAGGGACTTCGATTTGGCAGTGAGGAATTTCTTGGTCGGATGCCCTTCCTGACGCCAACCAACGGCTTTTCTTTCGTGAATTCTTGGTTATGGTGCAGTTGCATTAACCATTAAGCCATGGCTTCTCTTACTTCTTTATTTGATATTTAATATTAAAAAATTTAATTTTTAATAGGCTAGTAAAAAATTAAAGTGTAATAGGTGTAAAGTAGTGTAAATGTAATACTTTTTACAGAGGAATTATCTTTTACAATGCCCTTGGAAGATTTAAGTAAGCAACGTTAGTGAAATATGGAGGTGGAGTAAGAATGCCTTGGGTGGATTATTGGGAAAATAAATCGTGCCAAGATGATTATTAGAATGTTTTGAGTATATATTACATATTTCCTAATTCCCGAATACTTTGAGAGGTGCGAGGTTAAACTTCAGACCGAATGTAATTTTCACAGAGTTAAAATAACCATGGGCCTGAGATACAGGATGTAAGCGGAAATTCTTATGCTAAGAAATAAAGATAATTTAGATTCATATGTGAGGCCTCGTAGAACAGGCCAAAAAAAATGTTAGACTTGTAAACAGCAATTACAAGTCTTACCTCTCTTCCACGGTAAAAATAGGCAGAAAATTTATACTATCTTTTGAATACTGTAAACTATTTTAACTGCGGGTCTTCGGGATTCACATGTCTAAATCACTGTGTTATTTCCAACCTGTTAATATACAAGTCCAAATGTAAAACCTTTACTCGACTCTTAGTGATCGTGAGACAACCATAAACGACAGGTGATTAGCCGGCAATCATATGATGATACTATAATTATACTATTCTGATGTCAAATGCTCGAAGTGGTAGTCATTTAATACGGCTATCATGCCATCCCCCCTTCCCTTCTCGTCTGATTCTCGAAAGTTCAAGGTTAAGTCTTGGATATGATTAATTACTTTTGTTATATTGAAATACTGAACGGTGCATTGTTAGGGTTTTAGTTATGAGTGACCCTTACGACTGGGTCACTCATAACTAAAACCCTAACAAACAAATCTTACCAAGCGAGATTTGAATTCATATCCACATTGGGGATTTGAGTTTGAATAACCACACAATCACTAGGACGTTGTAACAAGGGAGATAAACTGTACTATTCAACCGTTTAAAGACTTTTCTACCTGAACATGTGATGTGAACGGTCAACATATGATGTATTAAACGAATATTATTCAGCTGGCCCATATCAAGAGCTTAGTTGTTAGGTGTTTGAAAGTCTATTAGAAATCTTAGCACCAAACGTAGAGTAACTTAGATCAACAACCATAGAACATATTGATATAATGTCTAAGAAAAAAGAAATCAATGCGTTTGAAATGTGGGCATTCAGAAAAATGCAGCGAAAATCATGGTCCACAAAAACAGTTGATGGAACTTCTGGTAGGCAGTAGGCCCATTTTTGTCTTTCACAGACATCCAGCTATGAAAGACCCGAAGGAAAGCAACAGATTGAGAAAAATTGAGACAGGAATCACGCAAGGTACCATAAAATGCAATACATACAGATCGCCCCTGCAGAACCCTCCGTGGTAAGGCCCTTCCTCTTGGGTTTGTCATCAGCCAAGGCTCAAGCATCTCGAGACCCCTGTCCTGCATATTGGATCCTATAGCCGAAGCCCCGACCAAGGAGAGACCAGAGCTCTACATTTGATCTTAGGCAAAAATTTTACATTTTGTTTGCTTCATACAAAAATACTTTGACAACATGCACAGAGAAATGTGCATCTTGTCACTATTTATATGAAACAGAGCACTTTGTTTATATTGCAGATTTTTGAGAGAAAATACCTTTCTCATTGGCACTCCATTGTTTCTCAACCAACCTACCATCCCATCATATCATGTGTTATGCCGCGTTTTGTAATAAACGGCTCATTTTGTAATAGAAGTTAAAACGTGATTTGTTAAAGTAAATTATATATATATTATATATATTATATATCTGAATACGAGCTGAAATTTTTATGAATATAATTTATATTTGTTTTTTTGCAGACCAGAAACTAACAAAAGATTCCTTGACTACTGTACTCTAGAAGGTTGAATTGGGTCACAAGGTTGATTTTTGGCCAAAGTTGCATGTTCCATAATTTTTCTTAAATCTTACTTGTGATGCAAAATAAACGAATGAATATTAACAAAAAATATAGACAATATATACAAAATAGTTCTCATCGTTATCAGTTTAATCATTATAACATTTATTATAATAACTCTTAAAAACACTTCACTTTACTTGAAACTGACAACAGATCAATGTATCAAAACATTCAATAACTTTCGAATGTTGTTACACTAATTATAAAAGAATTCGAAATTCGAAAATGACGGGAACTTATTGTTCTTTTTCAACGTTCTATTGATTGTAACGAAACCATTATTGTTTTAATGATTGTTACCTAAGTTTTGATCATTTTCAGTGAATTTTCAAAAGAAACTTTAAATTGCAAAAGCCTACAACTTGGGAAATGGGGATTAGGGTAAAAAGCTTGACAAATATACGTGCGTGCCGAAGGTTGAGAAAAAAGGATTGTCTCTGTTAGGGTTATTGTAACAGGGTTATTAAAATTCTGGAAGATTTTAAGAGGAATCTTTGAACTTTGTCTCTGTAAGAGTCAATACACCAATGAGTGCTCTCTCTCTCTATATATATATATATATATATATATATATATATATATATATATATATAGTAATATTAGTAAAGTATACCAATGTTCACTAAGAGTGCTCAATGTTTCCAGAGCGTTTATAAATCCAGTATAGTATACAAAATAACTAGACAAATTTAGCAGTTACTACTAGTTATTTTGTATACTATACTGGATTTATATATATATATATATGTAGCTTGAGTATATATATATGTATATATATAT
>RDPX01000532.1:196393-220694 GCA_003991215.1 Morbakka virulenta
TCTCTCTCTCTCTCTCTCTCTCTCTCTCTCTCTCTCTATATATATATATATATATATATATATATATATATATATATATATATATATAGTAATATTAGTAAAGTATACCAATGTTCACTAAGAGTGCTCAATGTTTCCAGAGCGTTTATAAATCCAGTATAGTATACAAAATAACTAGACAAATTTAGCAGTTACTACTAGTTATTTTGTATACTATACTGGATTTATATATATATATATATGTAGCTTGAGTATATATATATGTATATATATATTTCTCTCTCTCTCTCTCTCTTGAACGGAATGGTCATTACTGACCAGCCGTGGAACTTTGCACGAATCGTCGCCATTGATTCTGGTTCTGCGACATTCTAAGCAACTCAACCATGCTAATGTCCGCAATGTCCTTCACGTTGTCTGACGTTCTTGTTTTTCGTCTACCACGTCCTCTTTTTCCAGGGGTTGTGCCAAAGAGCAGATCTTTTACTAGGCCGTCTGTTCTGGCCACATGTCCCAAAAAGCGTAATTTCCTGTCATTGATGTTGTCCAACAGTCTTCAGCATGGTCCCATCTTCTTCAGAACCCATTCGTTTGTATGTTTGTCAACCCAACCAATGAGTGCTAACTCTACTTAAAAAAATAACGTTTTAACTTTTATTACAAAATAAGCCAAAAATTTATTACAAAACGCGGCAGCTTTTTTTAATTACAAAACTGGTAAAAAATTTACTACCAAACGCGCCAGGTGGATTATTGCAAAATGAGGCGTTTTATTTCAAAACGCCGGAGGTACCATAAAATGAGCTGTTTATTACAAAACGCGGCATAACACATGCAACCTTGTTCGAAATTGTTAGAAATTGTGGGTAATATCTGTAGCTTGTTATTACAACCTTTACGCTCCAACACCGATCAACAATGAATATTTAGATTTAATTGAATAACATTCCATACTATGAAAAGGAGTCATAGCTTTGAGTTCTGTTCTTTGTACGGTCTTTTTTCAAATGAACTTAGTAGAATGAGAGAAGGATGAAAATAACTAAAGAGTATTCTTCATATTTCGTTGTTTGCAAAAGTGATGAAATCTGTAAGTAAAGGACAAGATAGGTTTCTCTGTGAAACTGGGAATGATTCTTCCAATGTTCTCTTCGAAATGAATACTATGAACCGGCAGGTAAGTGATTGTTTGTTATTGTAGAACTTAACTACTAACTCCTAGCTCTCTGAAGTCGCTTGTTGCCGGAGAAACTATGCGTTTGTCAAAGAATAAATGCGTTTGATTTCTATTACATATCGGCTGTATCAAAAAAGGCTTTGCTGAATTACAGCATGACACTAGATATTAAGATTAGGAAATAAAATAGCTGAATTATTCTTTTATCTCTTCAATTAACCTACGAATATTTGCTTTAACATTGAAAGTGCACGTATGTAACAAATTAATGTATTCTTGCCTTTGTGCCAAATTGTAATTCTCTGAAATTGCTTCTTGAAGCATTTATAGTGTCTTTTTCAAACTGTATTTAGTTTAAGGGGGTATTCCATGTCTTGGTTACCAGGGGTTTTTTATGACAGGAATAGGAGATTTCACTGTATAAGACATGTGATTCTGTTCATGACCGTGGTGTATACAAAGACTTTGCTGTCAGCATCGTTAATTCAAGTAAATTATAGCTGGAAAGAATGGTGGTCTTTATTGAAAGCTTATACTTGTATTAACTTCTTATTTTGACGAACTTCAATATCCGTCTTACATATTATGCCTTTCGTTGGTTCTGAAAGCAATATAAAGTAATAATGCTAGGTTAGTCACAAAAAGGAAAAATAAATTAAAGTTTCCCCAAGTGCTGTTACTTTCAATACCTATACATGACTTTCTTATTATTTCCAATATATGACATCATTGTATTTTGGAGAAAAAAAACGTGCAGATCGACAGTTTCATAAAAAAACTATCTAAAGACAGAACGCCTGTAGCAATATCAAAGAATTCTAATTGTTTTGAAGAATAATGTTTACAATAGTTTTTCGACTGATCCTTTCGACAGTATGCGAGTATACATATTACATCGCACAGGTAAAAAACATACGATTTTAGATATTGAAACACTTTTCTAGAATTCCTTTTTCTTTATCGGTCTGTTTGATTTTTTATCCAAACTTACGTTTTATTATTCTTATTGTTATTATTATTATTGTTGCTTTTGTTATTAAACTGTATAAACATTTCATCAACTAATTTTACTGGATATAGTCTGTTTCTCTATTAATGGTTTACTTTTTAGTCATTGGCATAATGCTGCTTTCAGTGATAATGATTATTATTGTTATTGTTATTATTGTCATAATTATTATTTCTATTATTGTTATTATTATTGCTATTATTATCATTTCCTTTTGGTTTTGGTTTGAAATCCTCTAAACGCCAGGTTATAACCAATAACCTAAGGTGCTAAGCCGTTTATATAGGTCATTTTTTGTGTCTATTTAGATATGTTCTTGTAAAAATTAATGGGAATGTAAAATGCGAATTATTTTAATTGTTTCAACAAAATAGTTCATTATCAGATGGAAATGGCTCTTTTATTATTATTATTATTATTATTATTATTATTATTATCGAGTGGTTACACACCATCTAGTAACAGACGGGTGAAAAACCGAGATTCAGCCCCCAGCAGCTAGGTAAGTTGAATGCAGGCACATGTACTGTATTATGTATTATTTGTATTATGTATTATCATCATCATGTTTAATGTTTCACTTCTCGACTTTAGTTCTTGATGTCGGTAAATTAACTTGAAAGCAGGCAGCAACAAGCCACCAGAGGTTTCAAGTTTACTTTTGCAGTCTCTTACGAAGACAGTACCTTCCCTAGGATATGTGCTGATCCTAACAATGCTGTTTTTTGTACAATTTCCATTTTGATGTTTTCATCGCAATCCTTCAAATGTGATTACAGCTTCTTACTAGCCACTCCCAACGCACCTATAACAACAGGAATCAGTTTAACCTTCTTTAGCTTCCATAACCGTGGAATTTCATCCTTCAATGGTTGGTATTTATCAATCTTTTCCGTTTTCTTCACATTTACCCTTCTGTCCCCAGGAATAGCGATGCCTATTTTTTAGCTTCTTTTGTTCTTTTATTTATCATCACAATATCGGCCTTTCTAGTTTCGATGTGTTGGTCGCAATGTATCATCATGTCCCATGACAGTTTGTGTTCTTCATTTGCGCTACAAATATCTGGTTTATGATTGTACCACTCGTTCCCCCGTTCTAAATCTGCCGTATGACACATTGCCCACTGGATATATCTTGCCATATTATGATGACACCTTTTTTATTCTTTCTGTCCTAACTTGGGATACTCACTTACAACATGGCTGACACTCTCACCCCTCTCGAAACACATCCTGCATAAAGGTGACTCAGCTTTTTTTAAAATAAATCATTATTATTATTAATTATTATTATTATTATTATAAATAAGGCATTTTGATCAATTCCATTGGAACCTTTGGCCTTTCTTGTGAAAATATCGTCTTCTTGCAAGCACCAGGATCACCATTACTTGACCTCAAATTTTCTGTCATCGTTGCTTCTCCTTACTTTATCTTCTACTTTCAGGGCAAACCATGGTATAATCCTGATCTTTTCTTTTTTTATTCTTCAAATACTTATCTTCCAAAATAAAAGTTTCTATCCTCTCGCACTGTTAGTACAACCATGTTGTTATTAAAATTAATAACTTCTTAATTTAGGACACCTAATTGAAATTCCCGATGGCTCAAAGATTTCACATCGCAAACATAAATATATCGTTTTTAAGTTATCCATTTGTTATGTATTTTATTTCAGTTGGTACTTGTATTCGTTAACCTTAGACTTAAAAAAGTTCCTCTATTCTGACTCATTATCATTCTTGCTTTGGGATTTCGTTTGTAAGATTTTAATTCTGCGTTTTCAATTCAAATAAACTCCCCCATGGCTGGCACAGCAATCTAGGTTTGGAAGACACCACTATTTAGGAAAATGACCTATGTTGTATTAATTGATATACATCATTGCCTTGGTTGATTATGTTCCAGATCTGCTAGAGGCATTGGCGATCATGCGTCTCCAAGCCACCCTATCATTGCAGACATGAATGAGCTCATTGCAGTTCCCGCTGTTGTTATAAGTAGCTCAATTGTTTAGAGACTGTAGGAATGTCTTTCTTTGTCTCCCTCTGGCTCTTCATGTTCTCTATCGTTCCTAACAATACAAGTCGTTCTAGATGAGATTGTCTCATGTGCGCGAGGAAGTGCATCGGTCTTCGCCTTATTGTTTTAATGAATCATCTATTGGTGTTGCCCAAGGCAAGGACTTCTTGGTTTAATTTACGTTCTCTCCGCAATATACGAAGCTTTCTCTTCAGGAACCATACTTTCGCTCATTCCGGTTTTAATTGAGTTTCTTTACTGATCCAACTGTTCCAACAGTCAAATCCATTTCTTAGAACTGACCAGATGTGTGCTTTCAAAACTTCTTATTTGGTGTCCATTCTGAACCTTCCATTGGAACGTAGCTTAGAGAAGGAGTCTTTTACTACTGTTATTCGTTTCGTGCTGTCAGCTTTGTATAAAGCCATTGCCTCACGATTTATAAAAAGTGATATCCGTATCGTGTAACGTTACTAGCGTGACCAGAGGTACCGTTATCGCTTTAAGTTGTGTAACTCTAACCTCAATATGTCATTGATAAATTAAGAAAGCGAGAGAAAAAGTGATGAAAGCAACGTATTGATTGGCAGGGGCTTTTTAGAAGTAGCAAAAATAGCAAGCATTGAATGAGAATTTGATATCCGTGAAATTTTACTGTCAAATCGCAACTTAAAAGTATATTGCACACCAGAAGGTATGTAGGGAATTCTGAAAACAATTCTCAGTTACCACAGCTTTCAAACAAATTGTTAAACCGCTAAACTCGCCCCAGGTCGTGGTCAGGAAACGAGTAAGAATGAGACAATCAAATTTGTTTTTCTGTTTTTCATTGTAATTCTATGGGATATACATAAGAACAATAAAATTTCCCACATAAAACTTCAGTTCCAGAGTTTTAATAAGAGACACCCGAATTGAATAACAACAAAAAGAAAGACAGCTGAAAGGAAAGTTTGAACAAACATCATACTGTATTGTACAAAACAATAAATGGTATGGGTCTCTCACGCCATTGCCTTCTGTTTGTACATAATGAACAGAAGTCCTCATGAGTAAATTCTTCCTAAACTCTTCGTCTGTACAAAAAAAACCAATAATAAGCATATTACTAGTATCACAGATCGAAGCATAAAACCGGGGGAAACAAAGCTACACCTATATATAGAATTCTGCAATTATTCAGGCCTATTCGTCTGTTTGTTCCTCACTTGCCAATTTGTTCTAGTTCATCTCTTTGTCTCGTTGTGAATTGTGCCTAAAGACTTCTCTTCTCCTCACTCTTCTCCTCACTCTTCTCCCTCCCCTCTTTCTCTCGCTCTCTCTCTCTCTCTCTCTCTCTCTCTCTTTTTATTTGCCTTTTCCATGGCTTCTTCTCAGCTATTTTTGCTATTGGAGACAACTTTTTTATTTGCAAACGTTATGGAAAATGGCCTACCACTTCCAACTGTCTTTCCTTTCTTGTACTTCTCAGTGAACTTTTAGTTATAGCTCTTATCAACACTTAACACAAAACTTTGCCCATGTAATTGACAACATATTTTCAAGAACCACATTTTTATGCTTCAAATCTTCCTAACATTTGCTTACGGATTGTACATGTCTCGCATCCATAAAGACAAATCGACCAGGCGTAAATCTTGTATAAATATTTATCTGAAACATCTTCATTGGATATTCTAAAATAAATTTATTACCATTGCAGTTAAGGAGTAATATTGATGAATTTTGATAATTCTAATCACAAGAAAGTTAAGTACCACTGTAAACTTAGATAATAATTTGCTGTTCTTTTAAGGTACAGTAATTTTCTTAAAAAGTAAAAGCTTTTTCACCCTCTTTCTCATTTATCTAAAAATCCTAATTAAATGCTTTGAATAAAGGATTTCTCCTCATTTTTTCATTTACACTTGCCAAATTCGGGTTCACCGCCTCTGTCTCTATCTATCTGTCTATCTATCTATCTATCTATCTATCCATCTATCTATCTACCTACCCATCTATCTAACAATCTATCTATCTATCTATTATCTATATAACTATCTACCTATCTATCCATTTATCTATCTGTCTATCTACCTACCTATCTATCTGTTTATCTATCTATATAACTATCTTTCTGTCTATCTATCTAACTATTTATCTATCTATCTCTTTATTACAATTTAAGATAACTCTGCCTTCTACGTTTTTCCACTAGAAACTCCTGTTTAAAAGGGACGGTCATAAGCTGGGAGCACATTTTAAATGAATTAGTACAGGATATGTGCTCTCTAAAAACGTTCTATTACTCATTAGCCGTTGCAGTATCAACCTTGTTTACTTAGGCACAGGGGGATAACTTTTGATTAACATTTTATCGTTACATTCCCTTACATCCCCAGGTTAATCTCAACAGCCTTTTTCAATGTAAATTTCTAACTNCTATCTTGCTATCTATCTATCTAACTATTTATCTATCTATCTCTTTATTGCAATTTAAGATAACTCTGCCTTCTATGTTTTTCCACTAGAAACTCCTGTTTAAAAGGGACGGTCATAAGCTGGGAGCACATTTTAAATGAATTAGTACAGGATATGTGCTCTCTAAAAATGTTCTATTACTCATTAGCCGTTGCAGTATCAACCTTGTTTACTTAGGCACAGGGGGATAACTTTTGATTAACATTTTATCGTTACATTCCCTTACATCCCCAGGTTAATCTCAACAGCCTTTTTCAATGTAAATTTCTAACTGCCAGCTTATATGGCTTTTCCAATCTACACTAATATTCTTTGAGCTTCCCCATTCCTGAAATGTTCACCCCTTTTTTCATTCGTGACTGTAATAAAAGGTTTACAATACAAAATGTGTACAAAAGAATCCATGTGTTTTCTAAAAAAGAGGGGTTTCGTTCCATTAAAAAAGAATCTAAGGTTATTTAATACCTTAATGAAGATCATTATAATTGACAAATGACATATGAATCTTTTATCATTTAAATATGGTGTAAGCCATTATAATAGATTACTAAACTGAAACGATTTTTTCACAATAAACCATTTGTTCGCAGTCAGAGTGCCGAGAAGATTAATAGAACATGTCATCTGAACATATTGTAACACGGTTCATAGGAATTTATTCTCCTAGTAGTTTCAGATCAAAACAATGAAGAAAAAGCAATTACAGTTCCTTGGACATTGCATGAGAAAAGACGGCATAGAAAGATAACACTTACGGGCAAGATAGCAGGGAAAAGAGCATGAGGAAGACAAAGGGTTACATTTCTCCAAAGAATTGCAGAATGGAGTGGGATGTCAGCGATTGAAGTTATTCGATGCACAGAAAGCAGGAACGATTGACATAAACTGGTCGCCAATGTCATGCGATCTGGCACAAGAAGAAGAAGTAGTTTCAATGACAGAGTATATAAGAAACCAGAACAGGAAATGGGTTGCACATGTTGCACGAGCATCTAACGAGCCCTTGACAAAAAGGCTCATGCTCGTCGACAAGAAATATACGAGAAGAGGCAACCGTAATGAGACAGTGCTAGAAGATGTGATAGTGCAAGAAGTAAAAAAGGGAAAGTCGTTAGAGACATTACTGTTCTGCCGGAATGCACTAAGAGAAAGTTTTAGTTTGTTAGTTTCTTATGCTGAAACTGAACTGGTTAGTAGAAGGGGCTAGGGTTGGCAATAATACATTTGTACTTAGTCATAGTTACAAAGGCAAATCTTATTCTCGTCCATGTTTCAATACTCTTTTAAAATCTGCTTGTGGCAATCATTTCTCAGTTCAGTTTCAACTACGTTCCTAATACTTGGAAATAAAGATTTTAGGAAAATTGAAAACAATATTTTAAATTCTGGCAAGTTGATAATTCCTCCACTTTTTTATAGTTTTTGGTTTTCTATGCCCTTTCAGGTAAGACTTGTATCTATGCTAGACTGCTTTCCGTTAATTCTATTTAAAAATAACACTGGTGTTTCTTTGCCAGACTTTCCTTCGTAAACTGAGCAGATATTGGACACTGTCATCATTAATGTAAGGTTGGTTTGTGAAGAATATTCAAGCGCTTAATCATTCTCTAGCCTAAGTTCTTAATTTTATTCTGGTAGCTGTCCTTAAAGACTGTGCGTCTGAGCTATCTTTCTTCCTGTCTAGATTTATCAATCTTTGCCTATCGGTCTTGTTTTCAATTCTTCTGAAGAGTTTGAAATGTTGACTCGCTTCTCAAGAATTAAGGTACTTTATCTGATCCTGGCAAACATTGAGCTGTGCTTCTTCTTTCTATCATTAGCAGGGACTTGAAATAATTTGACAACAATATACTAGTAGAATTCCAGCAGTGTCTACGTCTCTTTGTTGATGTTAGGCATGAACTTTGAGAATCCCGCCTTACTGGTAATCTTTTAACAGTAATCATGGAACGTATCTGTAGGTTAATGGAAAAGTCTGGCCAAGGGCGTGGTGTAGCTCAGTTTGTTTCTTAGGGATTTGCTTAGGTGTGAAAAGTTGTCTATCTTCTTTCCAGCTATTGTATTGGCATTAGTTCATCTTTGTGTTGTCCTTTGTGTGTTTTTATGTGCATGGCAGATACTAACTACCAGCTAAATCCCAGATATTCTATTCATAATTTATCTTTGTATTTGAAAGTGTAGTGGATGCTGTGGGAGTGCTGTCTTGTATTAGTGAATTAGGTATAGATTCATTTTGTGTTAAAGTAGACCACTTAAAAGCACTTTTAACCCATCATGACCAAATTCCTTAAAACTTTACCAGAAGTAAGGTACTGTAGTGGTATGAAACATTGCCAGATTTCAATATTTCTTGGTGAGTTATTGCCAAACTAAAGAGCATAGAAAATTGGACTCAAACTCACATGTATAAGGTAATGGGAGCCTATTTGAATTAATGGCAAAATCAATGAATGGCTTCCTCTTAACAGTGAGTCATAGTGATTTTACAAAAATATGTTTAAGAAATCAGTCAGAGATTTAACAATTATTGAATGTACCCACTGGGTTACCTGCTCTGAAAATGTTAATTATCACCCTGTCAATTTGACTGTTATGTTTGGCTATGGGTTCTAGACCAAAAATATTAGCAACTCTTGTGTTTCCAATTGCAACATGTGGTTGTGAATGCTGGGCTGCAAAAAAGACTGATGAAAAAAGACTCAAAACTTTTGAGATTTGGTGTTACAGGAGGATTTGAAGAATCAGATGGATAGAAAAGAAAACAAACGTATGGATTCTAAATAAGTTTGGTGGATCAATACTTTGGAGCTTCATTTGCAAAAGGAAACTAACATTTATTGGTCACGTTGCAAGAATATATTAGCAGAAATAGTACAAGGAAAAAGAAGAAGAGAAAAACCGAAAACAAGAATACCTGATAACATCAAGGAGATGACTGGAATGATAATGGCTCAGATGCTGAATAATTCAGGAGACTGGGAAAATTGGAGGAGAATTGTTGGGTGTGCCACGGTGGATCATGATAATGATCCTTCCGTTTGCTGACTATGATTAGACCAAAAAATATTACCTGTTCTTGTGGTAACATCCTTAAAAATTAGGATAGGTTAGTCAGGTTCAGTTTGTTTTCGTGTTTTTTTATGTTCTCAGTCTCAACCAGGAACAACATTGAAGATGACTGAAGCCATCTCACATAGCGGTCTGTCTGCCCAACCATGACCTCTCCAGTGCACGCCATATCTGAAAAATAACTAAATGGTTTCACACTCTGGATGAAACACCCATTAACTGTGTTAGGATATGCCACTCTTGTGGCATACCGGTGTTGCTGACAGCAGGGGGTACAATTGTCTCGTCCATTTTGTGGAAATGTTACTCTATTACAACAATCAACAATCGTATCTTTAGACTATGTTAATTAAAGCTGTTTTTCCTTGCTGCTCGCCAAGTGTGTATAAATACCAAGAGTGTGCTGTGAGTGTTTAATCAGTGGGGATTTTTTGGGTTTTAACTTCATTTTCCCCAGTAACTAGGGCTCAGACGGTGCCCTTCATAGGGACTTGGATTTGGCGAGTTGTGACTTGTCTGGACTTGTGATTAATGTGATGACGTCATCAGTTCTAATCACGCTTATTGTATATTAATTGAGACGATATTTAATATTAAATTGACAGTTTTTATTGAGATATTGTTCTTTCTCCATTCCTTATCCTATCCCAGCAGAATTAAAATTGCCTTCAATTGCCCAAATATCGGTGCCAATTGTGGGCACTTTCCCTTCTCTTAACAAGTGACATGTTTTTGGTGTTGTACCAGGCAGTTGTAATAAATTAGCTCTATGGTTGGTTGGTCAGGTGCCAAACCTGATACAGCCATCGACGATCATGGGAATCCAAGCCATCCTCTCACTGCAGGCATGGGTCAGTTCATTACAGCTCAGATTGTTGTTCGAAGCCCAATTGTTTTGAGACTGTAAAAATGTCTTTCTTTGTCTTCCTCTGCCTCTCTTTCCCTTGATCTTTCCTAATAAAGCAAGGCGTTCCAGGTTAGGATGTCTTGTAATGTGCCTTTGCCGTATTGTATTGATGAGTGACCTTTAGGGTTTGGCCAGGGTTAGGGCTTCCTTGTTTGATTTCTGTTCTGTCTATGATATACGGAGCATTCTCTTCAAAAACCACATTTCAGCTGCTTCTAATTTTGCTTGAGTTTCTTCGCTGTTTCAATACTCACAACCATAAAACAGTATTTTTCTTGGTATCCATTGTGATATTTCGTTTGTGGAGGGTAGTACGTAACTTGGAAAAGGAATCTTTCGCTAGTGCTATTCTTATCATTATTTCATCTTTAGATTTTCCATTGGATGTGATTTTAAAACCCAAATATCGAAAACTCTGGACCTGCTTGACTGGTACCCCTTGGCTCTATGAGGATTCCATATTCCGTTAGACGAAATTAAAGCCTTGTAATAATTATTGTCTTTATTGTTTCATTTTGCTTTTCCCCCCCCTCTTTTTATGAAGGGAGTAAATGGTTCTATCAGCAGTGATCTTCCAAGAAACATCATGCCAAAAGGAAACCAAGGGGCACCCCATCTTACTGCTAATGTAGTACTGCTTCCACGGATTAAAAAGCTACCTACTTCTAGGATAATCCCAGTGGTACCTACATCAAATGCAGTCATCAAAGATGTCAGTGAAGGAGGAAGATTAGAGAAAATAGAACCACGTTCCAATGTTTACAAGTTTCACCCTGGTCAAGTCATATGCAGTAAGTTATTTTTTAATATTTGTGGTACAACTGTATTGCTGTGAAAATAGACTGATTGATCTTTTTTATTTTTACTTCCACAATACAGAAATAAATACAACTCTACGGTCTTAAGTAAAGATGTTTATAGCTTGATAGATAAAGATAAAGATATATGTAGCTCGATAAATATAGCTTGATAGAAGTGTTTGGAGGAAGAGGGTCGCTGTAAAAAAGGAAAATAATATCTTCCTCTCAAGATATATATACAGTGTACAGATTCCCTAAAGAACATATATATATATATATATATATATGAGTGTATAAATGTATGTTGCACTTACGGAGACAAAATTCCATTATAACAGGGACAAGTGAGTTGTTTATTTACAAGATTTTCTCGTGGCTCAGCTTGTATTATTTTTAGTCAACTATCCTCTCACCTTTCAAAATATTGATCATTATTTACCAATATTCTTGTAATTTTACCTGTTTTTCACTTACACATTTTATAGTTTATATTAAACCCTTTATACTTAAACAGTTATACTGAGGAAGAAGATATGAAATAAGCCAAAACCTTTGTGATAGATGACTTTTTTTTGTTCGAACTTATATAGATCAGCTCACGCGTTTTCGAACTGAATGTTGGCTGTTTATAAGCAGAATGATCGAGGGTTTTTTTGTAAAGGCTACTATCAACCAGTTAAGTTATGAAAAAGAAGATTGTGTTAGCTTTTGTTTCCTCAGGAGGTATAGCCGAAACATTACCAGACTGTACAAGACCAATGGTAATAATCGAGAAAGGTCATGAAACATTAATCAGGCATTGTAGCTGATTTCTGTTAAGGCCAAGAAATTTAATAGTTGACTGAAACAACATTATTAGCAGTTACAGAATGGTAAATTGTCATTCTAGGGTTTTTTTCCATATGATACAGAGTACAAATGATAAAACGTAATTGGACAAAGAACATGAGAATGTTTTTAAATTCTAGTGAATAAAACGCGGAAAGCGAGTGAAGAGCAGACTAATCTTAATAGCAGTATGCGTTACCCCAGCTTTGTAACAATCCCTAAACTACAGAATGAGTGCAAACTAAAACAAAGGGTACTATTTAGTGGAGTCGCATTTATTTACGTTGCTATATCTTTTCTTTCGAAAATATTCTTTCCTTAATAAAGTAATGACCTGTTTTTTTGGTTTTACTGAAACTAGATTCAATGTACTGTGTTATTCCAACATTTTCAAAACGTAAAGAAAACGCCTAGTTAAAGTGCTGACCTTCTAAGTCGACGACAACCCTGACTGTAAACAAACAAATAATGACTGCGTTTAAAAAATAATCTGTTTTTTTTATTTCTACAGCCAATAACCATCCTCCGGTTTTAAGTCGTAAACTTTCTGGCTCAAAGGAAGGCACAGTTATTACAGAGGGACAGGAATGGTCCGGAGATAATATGTATTACACGCAAGCTCAGAATACATCAAGTTATATAAACAATATCCCAAGTCGAATAGAGTACTTCCGTCAAGACTCTCTCTCTAGGGGCTGTGGAGCTTCATCAACGACAAACATGTCCGCGGGAAGCACTCAGCACTATTCGACTCTTGATTTCGAGCTGGCAGAAGGAGGACAGGGCTCAAAAGGCTCTTTTAATCAAATGAGAGATCCTTACTATAACTATGAATTTGGAATTGGCGGAGCCAGGAAACAATCAAGTTCAGGCACGAGCACAAGGTCACATCATCCACAAAAGGACTCCAATGAGCTAAAACAGATGTAAGTATCACTGCCTAATAATTGTCCTGCTTCCAATGAATTGGAATTAAGAACCATTCTTGCTTAAAAGAAAAGNTTTTATAGTTTATATTAAACCCTTTATACTTAAACAGTTATACTGAGGAAGAAGATATGAAATAAGCCAAAACCTTTGTGATAGATGACTTTTTTTTGTTCGAACTTATATAGATCAGCTCACGCGTTTTCGAACTGAATGTTGGCTGTTTATAAGCAGAATGATCGAGGGGTTTTTTGTAAAGGCTACTATCAACCAGTTAAATTATGAAAAAGAAGATTGTGTTAGCTTTTGTTTCCTCAGGAGGTATAGCCGAAACATTACCAGACTGTACAAGACCAACATTAATCAGGCATTGTAGCTGATTTCTGTTAAGGCCAAGAAATTTAATAGTTGACTGAAACAACATTATTAGCAGTTACAGAATGGTAAATTGTCATTCTAGGGTTTTTTTCCATATGATACAGAGTACAAATGATAAAACGTAATTGGACAAAGAACATGAGAATGTTTTTAAATTCTAGTGAATAAAACGCGGAAAGCGAGTGAAGAGCAGACTAATCTTAATAGCAGTATGCGTTACCCCAGCTTTGTAACAATCCCTAAACTACAGAATGAGTGCAAACTAAAACAAAGGGTACTATTTAGTGGAGTCGCATTTATTTACGTTGCTATATCTTTTCTTTCGAAAATATTCTTTCCTTAATAAAGTAATGACCTGTTTTTTTGGTTTTACTGAAACTAGATTCAATGTACTGTGTTATTCCAACATTTTCAAAACGTAAAGAAAACGCCTAGTTAAAGTGCTGACCTTCTAAGTCGACGACAACCCTGACTGTAAACAAACAAATAATGACTGCGTTTAAAAAATAATCTGTTTTTTTTATTTCTACAGCCAATAACCATCCTCCGGTTTTAAGTCGTAAACTTTCTGGCTCAAAGGAAGGCACAGTTATTACAGAGGGACAGGAATGGTCCGGAGATAATATGTATTACACGCAAGCTCAGAATACATCAAGTTATATAAACAATATCCCAAGTCGAATAGAGTACTTCCGTCAAGACTCTCTCTCTAGGGGCTGTGGAGCTTCATCAACGACAAACATGTCCGCGGGAAGCACTCAGCACTATTCGACTCTTGATTTCGAGCTGGCAGAAGGAGGACAGGGCTCAAAAGGCTCTTTTAATCAAATGAGAGATCCTTACTATAACTATGAATTTGGAATTGGCGGAGCCAGGAAACAATCAAGTTCAGGCACGAGCACAAGGTCACATCATCCACAAAAGGACTCCAATGAGCTAAAACAGATGTAAGTATCACTGCCTAATAATTGTCCTGCTTCCAATGAATTGGAATTAAGAACCATTCTTGCTTAAAAGAAAAGGGAATAAGATTCTCATATGGTCCTTTTAACACTAACCTACTTTATGATCCTGAATAAGACTCGTACCAACACCCTAACCGTTTGCTTTTCCTGCAAAAAATCTTGCATTTCTCATTTAAGTTATATCACAGTCAGTTGTTTGTTGTGAGTTTTTTTAAGTTTTAACGTCATTTTCCTCAGCAATTGGGGCTCAGCCGGTGTCCTTCAGAGGAACTTTGCTTTGGCAGTGAGGAATTTCTTGGCTGGATGCCCTTGCTGACAACCACGTGGCCTTCGTCCCTCACAATTAATTTACAGTCCAGTTTTTTAAAGCACCTCTCAGTAGTGGAGCATTTAGTTTGCTTTACAGGAGTCGAGTATAAAAAGGATTTTCTTCTTTATTCCATACAACGTTGAATATCAGCATTAAAAGATTACATTATTTGACTAAATCTCAATCTTGCTGCATTTTTTATAAATATTAATTTGAGATCATATTCCAGACAGGCAAGAGTTTGATGAACTTTCTTTTCTATAAAATGACCTCTCTGTTGTACTAAACGGTAAAAACTCCTGAAGGACACAAGAGTAGTGAAATAAAAAGAAACTTTGATTACCTTATTTTGTTTAATTAGTGGACAGATTTGAATAGCCCATGCCCATGCATGAGAGAGAGAGAGTGTGTGTGTGTGTGTGTGTGTACGTGTGTGTGTACGTGTGTGTGTGTACGTGTCTGAGAGAGAGGGAGGGAGGGAGAGTGTGTGTGTGTGTACGTGTGTGAGAGAGAGGGAGGGAGGAAGAGTGTGTGTGTGTGTGTGAGAGAGAGACACACACACGCACAGAGGGAGAGAGACAGAGGAACAGAGATAGAGAGAGACACACACACACAGACAGAAGAGAAGAGGAGCCTTTAAGCACGATCTACAACGAGACAAGCAGATAATTTAATACCGATTGCTGAATAAAAAACAAAGACATAAAAAGACATGAACAATTGCCGAATTCTATGAATAGCGATAGTTTTGTTTCATTGGTACTTTTTTGTCCAGTTTTAAACTTATATCTGTGATAGTAGCAATATGCTTATTATTGTTTATTTCGTACAGACGAAGAGAACGAAATTTACTGAGAGAGCTTCTGCTCATCATGTACAAACGGTAAGACATGAATTTTAGCGTTGATATTTTAGTGTTCATAAAAACTGTTCTTAAACAGCACTCTGATAATCGAAAGTAGATATTTCACTACAATTACAAAGTATTTACGAGACGGTAAGATTGTCAAGTTCTTAGTAAAGTTATAAATCTTTTAACCTTTGCATGAATTATGTAGGAACTTACCTTAGGAATTTCATTAATCTATTTGTTTATATTAAACCTTAACATACAAAATAAAAGAGTAAAAGTAAATAAATACGCACAGATACCCGAGTGCCAGATCATCAGCTTGCTATACTAGAGCCTCCCTGGAAGTACTGCTTATATTGTATTTCTCCTTTGAAAGCAGTAGACCACTGATTTCATATGTGTAATAGAATATAAAATAGGTAAAGGGATGACATGGATAAATAGAAAGCAATAAACCATTGAGACGTAACTCCGTGGAATAAATCGGTTTGTTTTCTTGCTAAAGGTGACTCCCTTCAAAGGGCAAAAACTAGGTATAGCACAAATACTGATACGAATTCTAGTACAGTTATAACAAGGGTGACAGTTATAAATATGGGAATTATTACCAGATAACTTTGATAATAATGAGGAGGGTTCAAAAGTCTCAGTAAGGATTAATATTAAAGCCCTTAATGCCTTTGTGGGCAATCCTTTAATCAGTGAATTGTGCGCCCTGGACGTAAGCCTGGAACAAAAAACACTAACTGGTTCTCAGTAGTTTACTGAAAACACATAAAAAATCCCAAAAGGGGATTTATCTTAAAGAGCTGAAGTATATCGCCCACAGTAAAATCATAAGAAAGAGAAGAGTAGGCTAACTTCTACTGTTGCCAGAAGGAATGCCACCCCTTGAATGAATTTATGAGATTTCGTATTAGGAGACATAAAAAGTTAGAATCAATAATACAAAGCAGTAAACGCATGACACTTCTTTATAAAAATTATTTGACATTTGTATCGTACGACATTTTCATCTGTACTCTCGATTGTTCCTCGCATGTTCTCATTCGATCAGTCCATACTGCGCATGTTTGAGTGTCTCTTCTCCTATAGTACTGATCTCCATCATTGTTTATGAAATGACAATACAACACTTTCGCTTTGTTGAATACTAACTATCATTTACTCCAGGAACCTACGATAGCAGGTTCCTGGGATAAGAAGCAGTAACATCTTCAATATATACGCCATTCTGAAATGGATTTTCAACTCGTTTTGGGTAGGTTTTACTCAAAAACTGTCTGTTTTTACGCTGATTTCTCGCATTCTCTGTCGGATGATTTCCGTGTTCTGTCTTCCGACACGCTTATCACTCATGCTCTTCCTCTCACTCCTAAATTTAAGCCACTCGGCAGTCTAGAGGAGGCGCTTAAAATGGGAAATATTGTGTGTTAAAGTCCTGTCAGAGTTTATCGCATTTACGGTAACCATAGTCCCTTTAATAGCAGTAACAGTATACGGAATGATAATAGGGTGTATTCATTGACATTTTGTTCTTGTTTCTCTGACGTACAAGTACTTGATCACCAGTTCCATGATGCCACACTCTAATAAACATCGCCAATTAACAAAGCCCCTTCTGTAATAAACATCGCTCTTTACTAAATGCCTTTCTCTAAGAAATGTACCAGTTTAACAAATAAATCTTAGGGGTACACTAAGACACACTATTAAACCCCCTGTAACATACACTGCCTACTAATAAACGCCACCCTTTACTTAAGCCCTTTTTCTAAAAAGCGCCCCTGTTTAACACATAAATCTTAGGTGTGCACAAGATATTTTAGTTTCATCGGGCTTGTAAGTTACAGCACATGATTTAAGGAATATTCTATCATTTTAATGGAGTCATAATTTTTCGTGTCTTTCAGTTTTAATGTGTAAAACAAGCGCCGGCTTCTATTAAACACAGCATTCAAGATCAGAAAATCAAAATAAACGCCATGGCGTTTCAAAGAGAAAATACATTTTTTGCAATTTGTTGTATTTCTTTGGGCTAGATTTGGATTACAAATAACTTTAATACTAAGGGATGATAAAATCTATCTGATAAAAAATAGTTGAAAACGTTATTTTTTAAAGTACAACTTTAACACCAAAAATTATCATCTAAAAGTGAAATATGTAGGACAAAAAAGTGATAGTAATTCAATTCTAAATCATTTCTCTTTTTTCTCACACAGAAAGTTGATTGCTGAAGAAGTTAGGCCTTACTGTCAAAGGGCATTGGAAATCTGTGGAATATCACCAAGCAATAAATGAAATGCCTGGAGTAATGAAACACAAATTTTTTTGCAAATGTACATATTAAGACATTTTAGCTATTTTTTATCAAAATCTTTGTATTGTAAGAATTAAAACAAAATACTGTCAAATTTCTGAGGTGTACATTTCTTACTTTTCTTATGTAGAAGTGAGAGGAGAGGGGTTGCTTACCAGGCCTATAAACATCATCATCATTATCTAACGGGAGGTTCAAAATAAACCGCCGTGGTTCTCCATTTCCTTTTATCCTGCGCCATTCTGTACAACTGAACCATACTTCTTCCACCAGAAATCTCTTTAATGTTGTCGCTCTATCTAACTTTCAGTCTTCCTCTTCTTCTCGTGCCATCAGCCATTCCAAGTAATAAATCACTGGTTATGTCCTTTCCCCTTACTATGTGTCCAATAAAAGCCATTTTCTACGATTTATAGTTGTTAGTAGCCTCTCGTTTACATTCATCTTTTCCAGTATCCATTCATTAGTTTTCAGTCCAACTGATGCGCATTAGAATACGATAGCACCATAACTCAAATGCTTCAATCTTCTTCTTGTTTTTATTTTTCAATACCCAACAATTTCAGAGTAACACTTTTATACCATTAGTAACTGATGTAATGGAAGTTGGGAGGATCACCCCCTACCCCCTCCCAGCATGTATTTTTCCCAAAAATATTATTTTTATACCCATGTCTTTAAAATAATTTTATTTATTATATTTATTTTATGGTTTTTTGAAAATGCAAACAAGAAAGTATCTCCTTGTTACACATTTCAAATTCCAGTAACAGAACTCACTGTTGTTGTCTGGATAGACACGCACATTGTTATTTAAGTATGTTGATTTCATTTCATGATTCCTGTCTAATGCTGAAGGTTTATTGGCTCCATGCCATGGCTTTGTTTACCCAGTCAAAATTGTGTCTTTTGGAGTTCTTCCTATTTACTGTCTTCAAAAGGCGAATACAATAGTTGTCAACCAACAAGAAGTTTTTTGAGTTAAGACAATTAGATGTTTGTCTGCCCATACAAGCTTTGTGTTTGGACTGGGTCGCGTTGACAAATAAAACACGTGGCTGGGGATAGTTTAAGAAGTCGCAAATAATGAATACCACTATTAATTTTCCTTCAAAATAAACTATCAATAAAGTTCAGGAGTATTTTTTGTAAGGTTAAGAACCGTTCTTTCGCTGTTTCTGCTGCTACTTGGTTTGATGAAAGGACATGGCTGAGAGTAAGTCTTGATAACATCAATTTTCTGTTTTTCATGCCTTTTATTTTATGGTGAATTTCTGTGGACGAAAAGTGAATTGACTGAATTCAAGCATCTTTTGAAGTGCGTGAAAAAGCACAAATCATCGTCACTTCCCATTGGCAGCCTGCTGCAATACAGAAGAACATGAAATGGATGCAGCTCCAGGTAAACTGAAAGGAACAGAGCTGCTGAACCTGGAGAGATTGTTACAGAAATGTTAATATCAGTAGAAGACTTTGGAAGAGGGTGATTGACAGAGCTGATAAGATGAGTGTTGGTTAGTGGAGAGATACCAGAACACCTCAGTAAATCACGTTTTATTGTTTAAGCAAAGAAGCCTGCAGCAATAGAATGTGAACTACATCGAGTCATTAGCAGTATGAATTAAGCATTCAAACTGGTTCTTCTGATCATCAAGCAAAGGGCGTGTGGGAAAATCAAACAAGAAAAAGATAAAGAACAGTGTGGATTTATGGAGAATACTGGTACCAGAAATGCTATCTTTATGCTACGGTTGCTGTGTGTGTGTGTGTGTGTGTGTGTGTGTGTGTGTCTCTCTCTCTCTCTCTCTCTCTCTATATATATATATATATATATATATATATATGCGTATGATCAATAAGAAAATGCTAAATATTTAAGACATTGTCACTGAGCCACAAACGGAAGTCCTAATCAACGGTTTTGATATCACTTCGAATAACCTATCTTTGACATGTCGTCAGATTGTCTAGTTTGTCTCTGTTGTTCAGGTATTGGCTTTAGTTTCCCAAAGTTAGATTGGTACTTGCAGGCTGGACCACGAGGAGGTTGCCAATATCCAGCCCAGGTTACTGAAAGTCTGAAAGAGCAATAGAAATGCAATGAGAGATTTGTGTATGTGTTTTGCAGATTAAACCAAGGCATTTGATAAGGTAGAGCATGGAAAGCTGTTTAATGACCTGGAGGGATTAGCCTTGAATAAGAAGAATTTAGGTTAAGTAATCTATATTGAGAGCAAGCAGCTTGTATGAGAGTGGATGATGAGATGAGTGACGACAGCAAGATCAAGAGAGAAGTTAAGGCAAGCATGTATGTTTTTATCTGATTTCTTCAAATTTTATGGTGAAAAGATTTATCGAGGAATGAAAAATTTGGAAGTTTTTTTTGTCGGAGATTATAATTTCAGGAATGTAAGATTTATGGATGATACATGTCTCGTTAAGCATCTGAGCAACATTTACAGAGATTGTTAGATGAATCAATAGAACAAAATGAAAGGACAGCACTTGAAATAAATTGTTAACTAACGGTATGCATGGTGATAAGTAAGAAAGAAGTCCAAGATGCAGGTTGTAAATGACCTCATACGGCACGTTGACGAATTCAGTTACCTAGGTAGGTATGTAACAGAGCATGAAATGTACAATTGGGAAATCAGGAGGCGAAAAAGTAAGCAAAAAGGGTTTTCGAAATACTTGGGAAGATCGTGAAGCATCGCAAGTTGTCATTGGGTACAACGAAGCGGGTATTAGAATGTTATGTGCCATCTACTCTGTTTTATATAGTTGTGAATGCTGGCAGTTGTAATTTTCAATGCAAAAGAAACTGGAATTTGTTGAAATATAGTTTTACAGGAAAACGATAAGAATATCATGGGTAGACCATTTATCAAATGAGGCAGTTTTGAAGAAAGCTAGAACAGAAAGGTGCCTTGTCAAAGGAATCCGTGAAAAATAGACAGGGCTTATTGGACACAGTGTTAGAAAAGAAGGATTGAAAACTCTTACTCTTACTTAATATATTTCACCAAGGCAAGAGGGAATACTTGAAACTGAAGATTTATTAAAATGAGAGTCGGGAAAATGTGAAAAGCCATGATCGCAAATAACTGAAATGGATTTGGCACCTATATAAAGAGGGAGAGAGAGGTGCCTATGTATCTGTATGTATATAGTGTTAGAGTGTAACACTTAGAGACAAAGATGGTATTGTCTAAATTAATAACCATGAGGAAACGATATATACATAAACAAGTAGGAGGACAATACGGAAGACAACACAACGAGCAACACACACACACACACACACACACACACACTAAAATCTTATATATATATATGCGAGCAGATCTATAGGAGTGGCGTTTGAGTTAAATATATTGAATATATATATATATATATATATATAAGATTTTAGATATAGATATATATAAGATTGAGATTTTTCCCCGAGCGGGCAAGAAGAATTTGTAACTGTACAAAAGAAAAAGCCATTGATTGGCGTAAGGAAGGGCGTCCGGGCAAGAAATTCCTCACTGACAAAACAAAGTCCCTCTGAAGGGCACCGTCTAAACCTCACTTCCTGGGGAGGGGGGATGACTTTAAAACCAATATATATATATTGGTACATATATTTGACTATCTATCTATCTTTGTTTCCTGGATCACCATGGATTTCGTTCCTTGATTTGTTGTTTTCACTTCCTTCTTTAACAGCAGGGAGATATTATCAGAGAATATTGAGACACAAGTACACCACTAGGTCACTTGAGCTGATTGTTGCAGACAGTTTATCGTCGAAAAACAAGACTGAGGGTCTAGAAATTACGTTTAAGAATTTTGAAATTGAATTTCAGGAGCACCCAATGTTTTCAATTCAATAAACCTTTGACAATTTCCGTTACCCGAGCAGATCTATAGGAGTGGTATTTGAGTTAAATATATTGAATATTTTATCCTCGCAACAGACGTGACCCACAGAAAAGTTTTGTTTCCGTCAGATATAAATCATAAAGAAATACCGTGTTGACCTTTATTATTGGGTCGTACAAACCAAACCAACCTTCCTGATAAATACAAGACAGGCTAGATTCTAGAGTTAAAACTGTATGGCTTTTGTTCAAAGACAAATGACGACCCAAAGAACACTTTCTACCAAGAGTTTATTAAAAACCAGCCTGGAAATTAAAATATCAGAGGGAGCACAAATTTATACTGAAAGTTAGCTACAACTGAGGTTAAAAATTGACAATAATTATTACTTGACGGCATTTTTTAAAAAGGAAAAAAAAGCTAAACAAGGGTACAAGGACAATTGCCCCAGGACAATTGATCCCAGAAAATTACCACCAGATTGTTACCCTAGTTCAATTGCACTTCAAACAATGGTCACTCTCCCCGTTAAATTCACTGAAAAAGGAGATTAATCTTACCTTCTTATACTGGATTTTGACCATCCATTTCTGCGATTTCCATTAGTTCAGGTTCACAAATTCGAAGTATTACAAAACCAGTTGGCTTCAGTTTCAGTTCTTTCCAGTTTCAGTTGGTTTTTTAGTTGTTTTTAAGTAAGAATGATAGAAAATGTTATTTTAGTAGTTCGTTGGTGTCGTTATCTGGATACTTCATTTTATGTTCCCTTCTACTGAGTAAAATTACTTTATAACTTTCACTGACTATACCACTATTTTGTTCAGTGTTTGCTATGTTTTTATCATGGGTAGGCAAAACGTAGCGAAAGCTATTTCTAGTCAATATTCTGTGTCTGTGCATCAAAAAACCCTTACAGTTGCTGACGACTTAAGTTTGTCCAACAAAAACAAACCAGAATAAAAACTCTTTTTTTTGTTATAACGTCATTTTAACGTCATGGATGGATAACATCAAAGCTGATATGATGGAGAAGGGGCTAAGATGCGAGGACGCCCAAGATCGTGCCTATGGAGGACGAAAATTCTCTATGGCGACCCCTGAATCAGGGAGCAGCCGAAAGAAAAAGAAGAAGAAGAAGAAGTTATTTTCCCCAGTAACTGGGGCTCGTACGGTACCCTTCAGAGGGACTTTTGTTTAGACAGCGAGGAATTTCCCGGCCAGATGCCCTTCCTGATGCCAACCAATGGCGTTTTCTTTTGTAAAGTGCCAAATTCTTTGAATTAAACCCTCTTGGTTACCTGCAACTACACTAACCATTAAGCCACGGCTCCTCTGAATGCAAATTTGAGTTTAGTTTTTTGAAATGTTACTGCAAGTAGGTAAATACTGAGCTGCCATTAGCAAAATATTTTGTCACAACTTCAGAAAAATTACATTTTGATTGATGTATCATTATAAACACACTCATAAATTTCAAAATAAACAGTAGTGCATGATCATAGAGTACGGCAGTTCTTTGTATTTGGTTCAGCTTTTTCTGTTAAAATTGCGACTGATCTTTTTAGGTTTATTGTATGAAAAGGTAAATTTGAATTAATTTATGAATTAAATTAGTTTTTTTGGTCTATGTTATAGGTGCCACGATGCCAACTCTTACCACCACATTCCTTTGAATGCATATGAAAGGAGTAGTTGGCCTTTTGTGGTAAATTAAAGACTAAGGTCACGAACATTTTACACTCCCATATTAAGCAGCAAAGAAGGGTTCGCCACTGTTCGGTAAGAACTTTATTTCCTTACTTTAGTTGTTTTCATTTAGTGATAATATCAGTATCTCGCTCTTTTATGGTTTTTTGTGCAGAATTAATGCTATTCCACAACTTTCAACTCGACCCTGACACACAACGGACAATCATGGCAAAAAAAAGGAGACAGCATATTTGACGTTACCATGGGAAGCTACGATGGTGCCGAAACATGTGAGCTCGTCGGAAGCTTCCTACTCTCACAACTACAACACCTGGACATCAACATAGGACTGTACAGAGACGATGGACTTGCCATCACGAGTGCAACCCCAAGACAGACAGAAAACATCAAAAAAGAAATATGCCGCATATTTCACGACAACGGACTACGAATTACAATAGAGGCAAACAAACAGACAGTTGACTTCCTCGACGTCACCCTAAACCTACGTAATGGCACCTACAAACCCTATACAAAACACGACACTACACCACAGTACGTTCATCGAGAAAGCAACCACCCACCAGTAACCATTAAAAACATACCAGATGGCATCAACAGACGACTTTCATTACTTTCATCCGACAAAACAGCCTTTAAACAAGCAGCACCTCCATACCAAAAAGCACTAGACGACAGTGGGTACAAATAC
>RDPX01000532.1:223339-242312 GCA_003991215.1 Morbakka virulenta
ATATATATATATATATATATATATATATATGTGTATATATATATATATATGTATATATATATATAGACTATATATAGATATGCTCAAAGAAAAACAAGTCACCGCAAACGACGTTTCAACTTATTTCAAAGCCTTTATCAGTTTAAAATGTTTAAATGATTTTGTAGTAACAAAGTTTTTATTTTAAATTGGTAGAACATAAAGCAATGCGGCGATATTGACAAATTGAAAGGCAAAAGCATGATATATATCTATATCTTTCTCTGTCTCTCTGTCTGTCTGTCTATCTCTCTCTCTCTGTCTCTCTGTCTCTCTCTGTCTCTCTCTCTCTCTCTCTCTCTCTCTCTCTCTCTTACATGGATTTGGACAAACATTAAAGAAGTATGATTGATCATAAACAATAAAAACAGCGTGCAACGCTATAATACGATACACAGAAGTTGACTTCAGTTCCCTTTTAACATCTTGTTAAAGCCACGGAATCCTCACCTTGCGTGGCCAGCCATTTGTGACCGTTTTACTTTCCCTATCAACTCCGCTGCCGCTTTCTGCGACATACAGACTGCAGGATACTTAATTTTTGGTTCAGGTTTGCAGACTGCATTTTTTGTAGCGACAATACGGGGTTTAGTCATAATGGTTTTTACAGATATAAGATGCGAGAAGCTTAGACTTTTATTTTAGGCCCCCCTTTATCAGATGATATTTCTTCCCATGTTAAAATTCAGTCTTCTGCACCAAATCAACAACCTTCTCCTTTGGTCCGTAGAGTTCCTCTTTGATCTCTTTGCTAGCATCTTCTGTTTTAATAGCCATTGGGTTTCAGTTCACACTGAAACCCAATTTATCTTCCTTGATGTTAACTAGCGCCTCCAGAACAGCTTTATTGATCTTGTTCGCACTGCATCTGGAAACCTGACAATGCTAACTAACTCCTCATTGTTAAATCTGCAAAGGTCGCAACCTTGGGTTTATCACTCGCCTGGTGAAGACCGCGCTTAACTGCTACAGAACATCTTCTGATAAACTTCCTTCTTCGAGTCCAGGTCACTCTTTGCCATCTTACCTGACCTGCCACTTACATCGTCGTCATCCTAATACTGTTATGGTTCCAGGCATTATGCAGTATCAGTTTTATCGTTCAAATGCTCAACAACTGAAGCCTATTTCTCTTTGGTTTTCCACTTTTGATGACCTTTGATCTAAAATGAATTCATTCTTCTCGTTTCACAATCTCCTTTCTTCGTAATTCCTCACATTAAGTTTTATCCCATGTTTAAGTATTCAGATGATTTTTCAAGGAAATGATAGTTCCTGGACAATCCCCCCAGGGCAATTTCCTTGAAAAATTCTTTCAACAACATTTTTTAGAGGCGCATAATTTGGGGAAATTGTTCTGGTGACAGTTGTTGAGTGGCTATCATGTGTGGGACTTGCCAAGATAAATTTTGCAGGGCCAACTTTCCCACGGCTCACTTCCTGAGTATCACAAACCATTAAATCTTCTGTTACCAACACCCAGTGTTGATAATGGAATGGTGCCATGGATCCATGGGCAGTGAAAAGCAAGCTTTTGTGTTCCAAACAACTTTTGCTTCTTTCATTTGCTTTCGACAGATTTATTTACTTGTTTTGCGCCGACTGATTTTACACTTGGCTGATTTTGATTTTGCACCCACATCAGGATTACTTTGTTGATCCTGTTGGGTACTGGCGCGTCACTTTGTCGTGTGACTTTGATGGGCACAGCAGCACTGAATATTGAAAAAATATTTTTTCCATTCGCAAAGACACCACTATTGTATCGATTGTTAGCTGTGTACAAGAGGCTAACATATGCTATGTAAACTTCTTCATTTTTTAATCTGTTAACAGTTAAATAGTATACCTGGTGCTGGTAAAACGAATATTTGAATAATCTTGTGACGTCTGTTTGAGAAAACAATAGCTATGTTATGGACGTTTTTTGTGATTGCTCTCCACTAAAGAATCTTCTGACCAAATAACTTTCAGATTGTGCCAACAGACTTTGAGGGACTTTTTAATACTATCATCATTTATGCGAAACTCTCGCTGCAAACTTCAAATACCATACCGAAGTAGTAACGATGGCCCAAAAGCTCTATCATATCTTGGTCCCAAATTAAGGAATAGGTTACCATCGCACATTAAGTACAAATACTAGCTTTTTTTTACTAAATATTAACTTTTGTTAAACAGATCCAGAAAACTGAAACACAACATGAATTGAAATTTGACTTTTGCGGTTGGGGGGAGGGGGGGCAGCATGCCAATTACTTGCTGTTTTGAATGCCACAGTGCACGCTGCAGGTTGAGAGCAAGTGCGAATAAACAATGAATTAGAACAAACAGATTAGTTGGTGCCCACTCGGTTGGCTCCACATGCAAAACAAAAACAAATTTCTGAAACATTTCAGAGGGATTTCTCATTCTGGTCCAAGGTCAGTACATTTGCAAAAAGTGAGTTTCTCTATTTAAAAAAGCTGTGACAGCATTGAGTGTGATGTGACAGCATTGAGTGTGATGTGACAGTATTGAGTGTGATGTGACAGTATTGTGTGAGTTGCCTTGGAAAGTAACCTTCTTTTTCACGCAGGCATAACTTGTAAATTTTCGACTTGAAATTTTGTAATTGATCTATAAGTTGAAGTTGTAGCTTACCATAATTCCAGAACTACACGATCTTCACAGAGAGAATCTCTTAATTTGCAAAAAGGTGAACTTTTGTACAGCCGACACAGCTTACCCTTGCCCTGTGTTCCTCGGCATAATGTGCATTATTAGATACAGGCTTGATTATTTATTGAGAAATATCATGTTGGATACTATTTTTGCCCACCCCAAAGCTTAAAATTAATGGAAGAAAACTATATATAATGTGGCAATCGGAAAAAAACGTCTTGTATCACATTACCCAAAAGGTTTCAGTAGTATGACGCCAAAGGCTAAAAACGGAAATTTAAAAGACCATATTTTTATCCATTAATTATAATCGTTGGTTTGAGCATTCCGTGATATCTGCCCGTAAACATGTCCCGTTTGCAACAACACGTGGACTCCTCTATGGATATTTCTAGATCAAACTGCAGTAACAAGGAAAAGGAAGTTTTTCTATGACAATAATTAAATCCTACTTTGTAAGGAATGGGCAATTCAGCTTTCTAAAAAATTTTTTCTCTCGGCAGAATCATTAAAAACTACCATGAAAAGAGGTACGTTGACTGGCAGATTAGTGTGACACAAGGTAGCTCCAAGAGGCAGGGTGTGAATGTGGTTCATGGATGGCTGGGTACCACTTTTTTTTCGGTTTTCTTTCCTCTCTTTAATGGTATTTAGGTAATCTAACTTTGAAATGAAATGAAAATATATTTCTGAAGAGTCTTCCAATCAATGAAACTCTAGTGATTTATTTTCAATCAATCAAGCCCTTATTCCACATCAAGTTCGCTAAAACTTCTTTAAACACCTTTTTTTTTCTTTTTTGCTTTAACTTCATCCCCCCCCTAGTAACTGGGGCTCAGACGGTGCCCTTCACTTGGACTTGGAGTTGGCAGTGAGGAACTTCTTGGCTGGATGCCCTTCCTGACACCAACCAATGGCTTTTCCTTTTGTGAAGTTCCAAAATCGCCCGCTCGGGGAATCGAATCCGGAATTCTTGGTTGTGGTGCAGTTGCACTAACTATTAAGCTACGGCTCCTCTAAGTCGATTGTTAATTGCCTGCCGAACTGCATGTCAAGGGCAAAGCTGAGCCAATCCACAAGTCCCACAATCTGGTTCAGCCTAGGCCCGATCACAACTGCACGGCCCTGGCGCCAAAAAGGAGCGAGAGCACAGGCAGTGCTACGAGCCAGGGCCAGACTGAAGCCACGTGCTTCATGTTCCAGCCCGACAGACCCAACCCTTAGAGCCAATCCTTGTTATTTCTAATACTTCACTATCTCTATCTCTTCGGCCATCAGTATTCACTAAACCATTACTCTTGCACAAATAAAGACTTGGTGAACTTGGTCTATCACTGGTCCTAAAGGATAAATTTATATGTAAAATTCTCAGTGAGTATCCAAAAACTCTTTTTGGAAAAATAGAACGTTACAGTGTTTGCAAATGGTTTCAAAATCGAATACTTAGAACTTACTGTTCTTCACGCCACAAGGTTGATAAACCCCGTTTTCCAACCCTCTTTATCCCCAACTGCCTGCTATTCTAGCTTATTTTAGTTGTTCCATTCTTCTTTTTTCCCCTCACTGTCGACCGCATACAATCTGGAAACTGTCTAGCCTTCTTTCTTCCATTTTAGTAATCTTTCGGGCCTCTCGGCCGTAGAGTAACACTGACTTTCTCCAACAACTCCAACTCCAACTTCTCCAACTTTCCTTTTAATATGATTTTCAAATTCCGTCCCAGTTTTCGTGCTCTCCATATTTTTGCGAGGTTTAACTTTGCGTCTCTGGGCATATGTACTTCATACTTGACGTGTTTAGTGCCTCCGCCATCATACCTTACAATAGCCCTAAAAACGTCATATACACTTTCCATGTCTCTGTCATTGATCTTAACTCTTCCCTGTCTCCTTGTTTTGATCCTCATCAGGTCAGCTTTTAAGTCTACTCTACCGGCATGGTCGTGGTCTTCGTTGGCTGTCGTCGGAGGAATTTGTTTGTTCCGGCTGGTGGTCTTCGTTGGGTGTTGTCCGAGGAATTTTGTTTGCTCCGGGTAGTGGTCTTCGTTGGCTTTTGTCCGAGGAGTTTTGTTTGTTTCGCACAGTGGTCTTCATTAGCTGTTGTCCGAGGAGTTTTGTTTGTTCCGGGTAGTTCTCTTCGTTGGCTTTTGTCTGAGAAATTCTGCTTGTTCCGGTTATGAAAGAATCTAATTGGTTACAAAAGAAGTATAATTTTTTTTGTTTTGACCACAATGCAATGGTGAAACTGGGCAAACTTGCTCGTGGTTCGCTCCGCAAAAGTGGTTTGTGGTTTTGAGACGCCCAAAGTTAAGAATTTGTATGGATGCTGCGTTTTATTTTTGGGTTATTGACTTGAAGCTTCACCTTAATCTTAAGATTTATTTACTTGACCTGACAGCAATGAAATCCATCTGTGAACACAATGGTTTTTTCAGATGATGTTCTCAAAGGAGATGAGCAGGAATAGGCAATTAATTCAGATGACCCTCTCGCAAGGAATGGCATGCAACAATGAACGAGTTGAGGATAAGTTACAATGAACAAGTTGTTTGAGTTATTGGATGCATTAGGAATCTTACAACTGGTAATTTTACAACCTTGACAGGCAGGAGTAACCTGACCATATTCATTTGGCCTCAATAGTTGGAGCATGATATCGTTGGGCAGGTATGTTTGTTTTAAATTCAATTAAATATTTCTTTCTTTTGTGCCATTGTGGATTAGGCTTCTGTGAAAGCTAGTTATTTGAACAAGGAAGACATTGTTATTAGTAATAAAGGCTGATTTGTTGTTTTAGTTAGAGAAAAACATTGTATTTCAGGCCGTGGGATGCAGGATTTTTTGAAGTGGAGAGGTGGTGGTGATTGATGGTGGTGGTCGTGGTGGCACAAATGGTAGTAAAAGCTACGCCCATGGTTAATGATGAAGTCATTTTGTATAATTTGTATGCAATAAATATAGTGGCTACCAATCTTTTGCTCATTTTTAAGGTTATTGGAACAAAACAAAGGTGCGAAAACAGGATTGATGAATGTTTATCTTGTTTACGGAGTGTTAAGAGAGAACAGATGCACATCTTTTAGTTGTACCATTTGATACTGTTTTTAAATTCTTTTAGATCTGATGACTGGAAGATCCTTCTCGAAATATATCATCTATGAAATGATAAATACGTTGATCGTTTGATTGATTTGAATAATTTTGAATACATTGTAAAAACCAAAAGTGGGCACTATTCTGGCATCCGCTCAGAAACCGTAGATACTCTCAGAATGGCCAAAATCACGTACCTTAAGAATCCCCAATAATTGAACTTCAAATATAACTTGAAATCGAAAAACCTGATGAGCTTTATCGATTTACTGTTAACCATACAGTAGTCTAACAGCAACAAAACGCACGGCTTTTAAAAGTTGAATTACATGGGATTCTGAAGATACCTGATTTTCGCCTCATTGAGAGGTTACCTGCTGCGATGTCTGAGGGGGTGGGTGCGATACCAGAATAGCGCCCCAGATATATCTGAGTTATAAATTCACCGTTAACATGCCACTTGTGTAGTGATGATTCTTGTAAATATTGCACGTATTGTATCTGAGTTGTGAACTTGTCGAATGATGGTTTGGGCCACGAAGCAGAATGGCCCCCTTTCAGATGAGCTGCAAGACCTCTATTTCCTTTCGCGTGAGATCATGAATGGTGTAAAAATTTGCATTGGTTGTTTTGACCCCAAGATTTAGGGAATGGTCGATCAGTGGAAAATCTAAATGAGGAAGCCAGGATTTTTTAAAATAAGGATTTTTATTTTCTTGACTGGAAACCACCAGGGTTCTATTCTATTTCAAGGTCAACTACCAAAGTATGTATGTATATATGTATATATATCTCCGCTCTGGATTTCCGTCGAGCACTGTAAATGGTAACTCTTATTTTCGATATTTTGTTATATATATATATATATATATATATATATATATATGAGCCCACAAAGGGCGAAACGGTACTGTCTGCAGATTGAGTATATATATACATATATAAACAAACTTATATACACACAATAAATTAAAAAAACTGAAATAGATTGCATCAATATCTATTCAATGAATTATTATTGGTATACAGTGAAAATAGTTTGCAAGAGGAAGTATTAAACAGAAAAAAGAAATAAAAGCGAGTCAATATATAAAACGAAGAGCATAGCAATGGCCAATGATGTAGGAGTAGGAAAACAAAAGCAAAGTTGGATCAAGTTTAAAAATCAGGGCATGCATGATGCATCTGTTGCCATCAACAGTATACAGTTAAGTACAAATTGTCAGCAAGGAGCATATATGTATGTATTGAGAGAGAGAGAGAGAGAGAGAGAGAGGGGGGGGCAGACAGAGAGGGAAGGGAAGGAGAGGGAGAAGAGCCAATATTCAAGGGTTCTTAAATGGACTGGACTTTTTGCTACCATACTACAGTTTCCAGGGTATGATGATAAACTGCCTCCGGTTGTGGAGTTTTATGTGGGCAAATGAAGTTACCCTTTACCACAACTACCTCCAGGTCACCCTTGGGCAAGCTGTAGCACCTGTCAGCCTACTCTGAGACCTTGAAATACCAGGTTGACATCCAGGGGAGTTAAGTCTGTTAAGTCTACATCCGTGCCCCAGCCATTGTATGATAGCTCTGCTACCCTGCAGATGCCTTTGGGAGAAGAAAAGGATTACTGAGTAAACCCAGACAGAAAATTTGGAGTGGAGACCCTAAGGCGGCTGAACATCAATTCTGACTTCCTACCAGCAGCTCTGCAGCCATGTTGGTGCCAAATGTATTGCTCTGCTTTCCTTTGGACCACATCAGTGAGGACAAGAGGGGGATTCTGATGTATGGCCAGGATCTCCATACACTTTGCCCAGGCCTGCACCCTGAAGAGGTCACTTCAGTGCCACTGGTTCCCAGTGACAGAACCAAAATGGGAGGCAACATTTACAAGTTATAAGCCAGGACTGATTGGCATAGGTCCAGTTGCTGCAGGTTGTCTCCAGTGGTGGGAGGGACCTTTGAGTGCCACTGGTCAGTTATTCCCTACCTCAAGCTGGGCAGCCCTTAGTCAGTAAGGTGCTGACCCACCACAGTCTGCTCGCTTCAATGGGTGCTTGGACCTAAGGCAAAACCGACAATCAGACTGTAAACCCACACCAGGCAAAGAAAGAAGTAAAAGGAAACCATCTGTCTTAAGATCGGCAAGTTGGAAAATTTGGACAATGTGCCCTGGTTTCTGTGACGATTTACAGCAGGTTGACGACTCCAGGAAAACAGCCATCACTTACTGGCGAGCTCAAGAGGCTCAACATTGCCATTGCAGGAAACTAGACTCGCAACCAACAGCAGCCTCAAAGAACAGAGCTTTACATTCATCTGGGAAGGAGAGGAACTTGACAACCCATGACTGTGCGGTGTTTGCTTTGCAAAGAGAAACTCTATACTTCCCTCAGTGGAACCACCATCCAGTGGCACACCCTGTCACCTATGTCTCTGTCTGTTAACCTCCTCTGGCCCTGTGAACCTTCTAAGTGCCTGTGCTCCCATGGTCTGCTCTTCTGCAGAGACCAAGGGCCAGTTCTATGAGGAGCTCAACACTGTCGTCAGAAACATACCTGACACAGAACACCTTCACATACTTGACAACTTCATTGCCAGAGCAGGATCCGATCATGACTCCTGGCCAAGATGCATCAACCACATTGGTGTTGACAAGCTGAATGAGAATGAGGCTTCTCACGACCTCTGCATTACCAACACGTTCTTCAACACCAAACCACATCACTGTGTATCCTGGCAGCACCCAAGATGCCATCACTGGCACCAGCTGGATCTCATCATTACACGGATACCCTCACTGAACAACGTTCTCACCACATGCAGTTACCATAGCACTGATTGTGACACCAATCACTCCGTAGTTGTCAGCAAGACACATCTCCAGCCAAAATGAAACCTTGAGAGGATGCTCCTGCATTAACACTACCAGGACAGCAATCCCAGACCTGTGTAAGTGCTTTGCCAGCTCCATTGAGGAAGCCCTTCAAGACTGCCTTGCTGGCAACACTGAAGAGAGGTGGAAAAACATCTGTGATGCCATCTACAACTCTGCCATTGACACCTTTGGCAAGAGAGAAATGCAGAACTGAGACTGGTTTGAAGCAGGGATAGCTGAACTGGAGCCAGCAATTGAGGCCAAGAGAACAGCCCACCTTTACTACAAGAGAAAGCCCTCAGAGAAAACACTTGCTACACTCAGAAAAGCCAGGAATGGTGCTCAAGGTATTGCCTGATGCTGCACCAATGACTACTGGCTGAACCTCGGTCAGAGTATCCAACTCTGCTGACTGGTAATACCTGTGGCATGTGTGATGGCATGAAAAAGGCATTTGGCCCAATTGTTGACAAGATTGCCCCAATAAAATTGACAGCTGGTGCCATCATCTCTGATCGGAACAAGCAGATGGAAACATGGGCTGAATATTACCAGGAGCGCTACCCACGTGAGAACGTAGTTTCTGACACTGCCATTGAGAGCACCACTAACCTCCCTGTCATGAAAGAGCTTGACTACCCACCTTCACTGGAGGAACTGGGCAAAGCCATCAACTCACTAGTCTGGGTCAAAGCTCCAGGAAAGGATGGCATCCCACCTGAAGTGATCAAGATTGGAAGAAAGACTAATCTTCTAAACCATCTGTACCATCCGCTCTGTCAATGCTGGGAAGAAGGAACCATACCTCAGGAGATGCGCAATGCCAACATAATTGATTTATACAAGAACAAGGGTGACCACAGTGACCGCAACAACTACCGTGAAATTTCCCTCCTCAGCATTGTTGGGAAGGCTTTTGCCCGTGTGGTGCTCAACAGATTGCAGCCACTTGCTGAACGCGTATTCCCCGAGGCACAGTGCGGTTTCAGAGGTGGAAAATCTACAATTGACTTGATGTTCTCCAGACGGCAGCTGCAAGAGAAATGTCGAGAACAGAGACAGCCATTATACATTGTCGGGAAAACCCCAGTGCACACTTATTGTTGGCGTATGAACTTCAATAGCTCATTCAATGTTTTTTTCCCTTATAGATATTGGTAGCTTTTATGTAATTAGCTTTTACTTAATTCGTATTTACGTATTGACCTTGCTCATTCAATCGCAAAGAAATCGGCGTCATATTCATATTCGTCGTCAAATTCAGTCTTAGACAGTATATGACTGAGTGTAGTCGATTGTCGATCACGAAGATATACGATGAGCCGAAATGAGTCGTTTCTTTTTTGATTGAACTCTGTTTCGAAGAAAAAGAACTGACAAGGAGAGAACAGTAGAATTCTCTATATTATTGGTCCACCAATCCAGGATAAACGAAACAGAGCGATAATGGATAGTTTGGAGAAGACAAAAAAGAAAAGAAAATGTCATCGTGGAGCGATGACAAAGCTTTTGAAAAAAGAATACGAACTAAGCCGAGACGATGTAGAGGAGTTAAGATTAAAACAGCTTCAGGCCAATTTGAAAGATAAAGCTTAACTTTTGAAAGATTTAGACGACAAAGTCAAGTCCTTGAACTTATGATAGAACGCGCCAACGCAGGCTCTTGCGATAAAGAAGCAGAAGAGGCAAGTGACATCAGGAAATAAATTACGTACCACTTGATTTCTCTAGAGACCGCCTTGAAAAAATTGGAACTGAAAGCAGCCGTGCCATCTACAAGCACGCAACAAGAGAACCCCCAGATTTCGCAGAAAGTAAGTTTGGAACAAAGTATTAACGAATCCTCAAACATTTCAACAGAAGGCTGTGGGAGACGCGTGAAACTCCGGAAGCTAAAGCTAAAGAAATTCAGCGGGAAAATATGCCAAAGGCAAGAGTTTTGGATGAATTCAAGAGTGCAATGCACGACGACACTCAGCTGGAAAAGGTAGACAAGTCTTCGTAGTTATTTAGAGGAACCTGCCTGAAGTGTTGTCGTTGGATTTGCCCACACTGAAGCGGATTATCATTCAACTATTGCATTACTAACAAAAAGATACGCAAAACCAAACGTCATCACAAGAGCCCACATTAATGATCTCATAAATTTACTTCACAACTCCGCCATGGCCAGTCTCAAGCCCGGATGAGAAAGGAGGACGGTTTGGCAAGGGTCCAATCACCCCTTCCCATAAAACAACCACCGATTACGGAAACTTGGACAGCAAACAATATGAAAACCTATGGTCACAGAACCATGTCGTGTGAAATCCCTGAAGATAATGACCTCAGATGGGAAGACACGCATATGACGGCTGGAGGCAAAAGCCCACGGGAAGTCTTCAACCTGAGAACGACATGCATGAGATCACTTCTAACACAAAAAAGATACATCCATGAAGGATGTTGGAATGTAAGAACCATGTACACCACCAGACAAACTGCAATAATAGCAAGGGAAATGAGGAAATACCATCTGCAGATACTAGGCATAAGCGAAGCAAGATGGACTGGTTTCGGAGAAGTGAAGGTCAACACTGGAGAGTCTGTACTGTATTCTGGATCAGATGAACAACATCATAGAGGCGTAGGAATCATGTTGAGCCCTGAGACTAGGAAATGCCTAATCAAGTGGAATCCAGTGAATGAGAGGATCATTAGTGCTAGATTCAATTCAAAATATGTAAAAGCCACCATTATTCAGATCTACAGCCCTACAAATGATGCAGATGAAGAGGAGAAGGATGATTTCTACGAACAATTACAGAAAGAGATTGAATCAACACCGAAGCATGACATGTTGATTGTTATGGGAGACGCAAATGCCAAAGTGGGTTGTAACAACAAAAACCATGAGAAAGTTTTAGGGAAGGAAGGCTTAGGCGTCATGAATGAGAATGGCGAAAGACTTATTGAGTTATGCGAAGAAAATGATCTTGTGATTGGAGGCACATGCTTCAAACACAAAAATATTCACAAATACACATGGACCTCACCAAACAACAGAGACAAAAACCAAATTGATCACTTCATCATCAATGGTAGATACAGGAGGTCTCTCGCTGATGTACGAGCCATGAGAGGTGCAGATGCTGGAACTGACCATAACCTTGTGGTCGGCAAAGTGAAGCTCAGGCTTTCGAGACACAAACTCAAGAACACCAGCAGAAGGGCAACATTCAACACTGCACTTCTGAAACAAAAGGAAATCCAAAAGCAATTCACAGTAGAGTTGAAAAACAGGTTTGAAACACTGGAAGAGAGCATGGAAACAACCATGGAAGAGGCAAACATACAAAAACAATGGGAAGATTTTACCACAATCTACACGGAGACAGCTGAAAAGATCCTGGGTAGGAAAAGGAAGGGGCATAAAGAGTGGATAAGCAGTGAAACTTGGAAAGCTATAGACGAAAGGAAGAAAGTGAAAAATGAGATAAACTGCGCAAGATCAGAGAGAATTCGTGCTATCAAAAAACAGAAGTATAGTGAGATGGACAAGAGTGTAAAGAAAAAGGTCAGAGAAGATAAACGTAAGATGATAAATGGGCTCGCTGAAGAAGCGGAGCATGCAGCAAAAAACAATGACATGGGAACTCTGTACAGGATTACGAAGCTATTGTGCAACAAGAGAAAGAAATCAGCAACTGGCGTGAGAGACAAAACTGGTAAGCTACTCATTGAAGATGGTCAGATACTTCAAAGATGGAAAGAACACTTCAAAGAAATATTAAATGTTGAGAATGAATGTGACAAAAATGTAGAGGAAGATGAGTTTGAGAGCGGTAATGTCGAAACCATCGAAGAAATCAACACAGGGCCCTTCACAGAAGAGGAAGTGAAGATAGCAGTAAAAAAGTTGAAGAGCAATAAAGCACCAGGAGTAGATAACATCAGCGGAGAAATGTTAAAAGCTGGAAGCAAGATCACATACAAGAGATTACTACACATGTTCGAAAAAGTGAGAGAGAACATCAATATGCCAAGTGACTGGAAGAAATCAATGATAGCTAAAGTACCAAAGAAAGGTGACCTTACCAAATGCGACAATAGTAGAGGAATATCCCTGCTCTCCATACCTGGGAAAGTCTTCGGCAGAGTTGTTTTAGAAAGAATCAGGAAAGGAGCAGAAGAAAAGCTGAGAAATGAGCAGGCAGCATATAGAAAAGGACATGGGACAGCTGAGCAGATTTTCATACTTCGAAATATTGTTGAACAGTGCATTGAGTGGCAAGCATCACTGTACATTAACTTTATTGACTTCCGTAAAGCTTTCGATAGCATCGACAGAGAGAAGCTCTGGAAGATTCTGAAGTTTTATGGAGTTCCAGATCTCTTCATAGAGATCATAAAGGAAATGTACAGAGAAAGTAGTAGTTGCGTCATTAACAACGGGCAGACATCAGAGTGGTTCTCTGTAAACACTGGAGTTCGACAAGGCTGTGTGATGTCAGGCTTCCTCTTCATTATTACTGTGGATTGGGTCATGAGGAAAGCAACAACGGCAAAGAAAACAGGAATAAGATGGAAGTTTACCACCCAGCTTGAAGACTTAGACTATGCAGACAATATCGCCCTCCTGTCCAGCAAGCACCAATATATGCAGGAAAAAACTGAAATGCTATGTAAATATGCTGAAAGGGTCGGTCTCAAAATCAACACAGACAAGACCAAGGTGTTGAGACTTAATCACAAGGAAAACCGCCCAATCGAGATCAAGGGCAGAACTGTTGAAGATGTGGACATCTTCACATACCTCGGTGCCAAAATAAACAAAACAGGAGGATCCACTGAAGATATCAGACATAGACTGAGCCTAGCAAGAAATGCGTTTGCCATGCTTAACCCACTCTGGAAGTCAAACCAATACAGTAGTGAGACAAAGATTCGAGTGTATAACAGCAACGTGATGTTCATGCTACTCTATGGAGGAGAGATGTGGAAATTAAATGGAAATGATGTCACCAGACTGGAAATATTTCAGAGAAAATGTCTGAAAAGGATTCTCCGTATCTTCTGGCCCACAAAAGTCACAAACACTGAGCTCTACCCTAGGACGAAGACCAATCCAGTAGGAGAGCTCATAAGGTGTAGGAGATGGAGATAGATTGGACATACTCTGAGGAAACCACAAAATGATAGCTGTAGAGTAGCCCTAACATGGATACCAGAGGAGAAAAGAAAGAGAGGACGCCCGCGAACAACATGGCGAAGGAGTGCGGAAGCAGAAAGAAATGACCTGGGATGGCAAACATGGAACGAAGTTAGGAACATAGCCAAAGACAGAGAGAGATGGCGGAGTATGCTGTCAAGCCTCATGAGCCGCCTTAAGCTCGAAGAGGATAAGTAAGTAAGTAAATTTACTTCCCGTGTACAGTGGCAAGAATGTTGAAAGATTGCGCAATTTTCATGACCAAATAGAGACAAGGTTTCTCGTGATGGACGCTCATGGGGTAAAGAAAGATACATTCTCCAGTGTTATAGCGCAAGCACTAATGGGGAAAGTTCCCGAGTCAATACGCAGTAACATGATCCGCTTTGGAGAGAACCACATGGAATGGAAGTTAGATGATATGGTCAGAGGTCGTGGGAAGAAATTAGGTGTATTGGGAGGACATTTTCCAGTCTTGCAGTATTCCGGGGGAAGAAAACAAGAACATATGCTCAACAGACTGAGACAGCAAGACAGACCGTCGACCACCTCAGCACTGTTTGCAGGCCAGGAAAGTTGCAGAGTGTGCGTCTTTTGTGGAGAAGACCACTCGTCAGACAGATGCGAAAGAATCAAGAGCCCAGAAGAACGTAAAACTATTTTACTTAAAAATGGTAGACATTTTAGTTGCTTTAGAGTAGGCCATAGGTCATTTAGGTGTAAAATGAAAGTTACTTGCGCCAAATGTAAAGCAAATCACAGTCGTGCTCTCTACCCTAATCATGCCAGCGTAAGGAAATGCAACCTAAGTCTTCACCCCAGCTTGACCCCACTGCTTCTGGTTGTGTAGGAACTACTGGCTAAGAAGGGAGAGTGGCCTTGCAGACTGCTTTAGCTGTAGTGAATGGGAAAAAAGAGAATAGAATGAGAGTGCTATTCGATACAGGCAGCCACAAATCCTTCATTAGGGCTAAGGCAGTTACCAAACTAGGACTGAGGCCTGTGAGGAGTGAAGAGCTGAGCATTAAAAGCATTTGGGAGAAAGGAAATAAATGGTATGAGAGATGTAGTAGAAGTTTCACTGAGTTCACACCAAGGAGGTAAGACAGTTAAATAGAAGTATTTGTTGTAGATATATCTAATATTCCTAGTATTTATGCCGAGATAGTGAAGAAGAACTATACTCATTTGACAGAGCTCTGATTTTCAGATGTATGTAGGTCTGAAGATGTTTTAGAAGTTGAATGCCTCGTAGGATCTGACTGGTGATGGCACTTTCAAGAAGGGGAGGCAATACGAGAGGGGCCAGGGGAACCAGTGGCAGTAAAGACCAGCTTTGGCTGGGTATTATCAGGACCTCTGCCAGGTAAGAGACTTTACTCTATAGAATGTAATGTTAATTTTTTTGCATTGATTCTGCGTCCTTCCTTGTAAATGTAGAGGAACGTGATTTAGAGGAAAAGGTGCAAAGACTTTGGGACCTTGATAGCATAGGTATAAGGCAAGGAAATAACATATGTGAGAACGCACTTAATAACATTACCTTTGAGAATGGTAGATGTTCGGTTGGACTCCCTTGGAAATTGGGGCATAAGCCATTGCCTTCCAATTATACTATTAGCATGCGTTGTTTGATGAGCCAAGTTAAGATATCATAGCAAAACCCAGACATATACAAGCAGTATAATGACATTATCTCTCAGCAGATCAAAGATGGAATAATAGAACAAGTTTCTAAACTTGAACCAGTAGGAAAGGTACATAACCTTCCTCACAGGGCAGTAGTTAGGGAAAATGTAGAAACTACCAAGGTTAGAGTATTGTATGATGCCTCATGCAAAGATCGTAAGTCAGGAGTCTCATTAAATGACTGTTTGCATGTGGGTCCTTCACTCACACCATTGATGTTTAACGTTCTTTGGAGATTCAGATTTTATCGGGTAGCACTAGTTGGAGACATTGAAAAAGCTTTCCTTAACATTAGAATGCACTCTGAGAAAAGACATTGCTTGAGATTTCTGGGCGTCACGGGACAACTTATTCATTGACGTTATCAAATAATAATATTGCGAAAAATGATCATGTAATGTTTCTAAATTTATATCATAATTTTGTATAAGTAAGGAGTCAAAACCGTGTAATTCAGTCGGCCTGCACATCAGGTGCAGGGTAGTCAAGAGAAATCTACAACAGTTGTGAGTCTACATGGAATCTTTTATCAAATATACAGTCCTCTATACTTAAGCAAAGTGAATTCTTTGGTGCCAAGATCTACAAGTCGTATATTTCCGACATTTGGTCCACCCGAGCCAGATTATAAGAAGTGAGGGTATCGAAGAAAATCAAATGGAATCTAAGAGAAAACTACAAAGCCGTGGGAAATCTAAGAGACTACGAGTCAAGAAGTCCACAACAAACAAAAAGTTTAAGCAAAAACGTTCCTGTTCAACCTCTACGCTGCCCTGTTCAAAACAAGAAACGCCACCTGGGAGCAAAATGATGAACTAGAATCAGTAGAAGAAAAAGAAAGGCTGGACAAAGCCGATCAGAGCGAAGGCGCAGCAAAATCATTGAATTCATTGTTTGGACTGAAGACCCCGCAGATGGAATTAGAGGAGACTACAAAGGTGCAAAGAGTAGGAAAGGCCCAGGAAGTAATCAAAAGGAAGAAGCCGAGGGAAATACAAAGAATGAAGACGCGAATCCAGGAGGAGTTGGGAAACTTGAAGGAACTAAACAAGCAAATGGTGGATCTCATGATACTATCGGGTATAGCGAAGACGTGGCAGCCTTCAATTACACGAGAGACGAAAATTTAGAAGAGTACGAAGGCATGGTGTTGCAGTTCGAAGAACTCATGACTGAGATCGACAGTGGTAAAGCCTGTGGAAAATTCGTGGATTCCAAAAGAGGTCAAGCCCAAGCCCAAGCCCCAACCTTTAGCGGTGGAGATAGCCAAGGTACCAAAACTGGTACAAACAACTTATGATGGAGATCCGTTAAAATGGCAAGAGATTTGGGAGCAGTACAGAACGATAATACACACCATTAACTTGCCAACAACCATGAAATTCCACTACCTTAGAAAGGTGTTGGTTGGCAGAGCAGCAGCAGTGATAAAGGGACCTCCAACCACGGAGGATAACTATGTGTTAGCCGTTGACAAACTACGAAAGGAATTCGGTGACAACTAACAGCTCAGAAGTGCCCACGTCAAGGCGATCCGTGATTTTCAGTCGATAAAAAGTGCCCAGAATCTGACGAGATTGAGACGACTTTTACGAAGAGATTGCGATCAACTACGCATCTTTGGAGTCAATGCGATATGAAGAGTAAGAGGGGTTCCTAGTCGAAGAAACTCTGACGAAGCTACCAAGAATAATTAGATACGAGATCACCAAGGAAGACAGAACTTGGGTACAATAGAGATTTCCTCAGTTTTTTTGGCCAAATTTTGGCACTATTTAAAAGCCTGTGGAGAAATCGAGAATACTGAGCCACAAAAGCCAGCTTACGAACACCGAAGACGTCCATGATACACGCTACGACGAACAGAACAGCGGAATGCGTTTACTGCAATAAAACAAACCACAAGTCCTTCGAATGTACAAAGGTGTTTGGTGTCACAGAAGGAAAACACTTTTACAGAGTCAGAGAAGATGTTTCAACTGCACAAGAACAAACCACAGTGCGAGAAAATGCAAGAGCAAGAACTTGTGCTTCCATTGCAAGAAAAGGCATCATTCCAAAGTCTGTTCAGAACTTCCCAACCAACGTCAGTCAGCAACGACAACAGAGTCAGTTGGACACGTCAGTAACGGACCAGCAGCTTACAAAACCGTAGTTGGGGATACAGAGTTCTGCTGGACAGTGGAAATGGAAAATTCTACATCAGTCATGAGCAGGGAAGGAACGTAAACCGTAAACTGACTCGAAAGGAGAAGAGAACAATTGGAACAGTCAATGGAAACAAAGAAGTGTGCTGTCCGGTTTACAAGCATGGAGTCCGTGGTGGAGGTGAAGCAACAGGACAATTCACAACAGAATTTGCCTATCTAGATTTGTTTATGCTGAGCTCAGTGCCGAAAATGCATCCTAAAAGCCAGAGGGAAAAATACGGACACCTCAAGGGAATTTGGTTCTCAGATGTCTCTGGAGAAAACGATCTGCCAGTACACGCAATACTGGGAGTGAAGGACTTTGCACATATCAAAACGGGACGGATGGTGAAAGGCAACAAAAATGAACCAATCGTAGAAGAAACATCCCTAGGATGGACGCTCGTGGGATAAATTCAAGAATCAAAATCAGAAGTCCAAGGGAAAGGAGCAATCATGAACTTTGCAATCGAGCAGCCAACAACCATCAGAGAAGAGTGCGATTTGGACGTCTTGGGAATCAGAGATGGCAATGAAGATGTGTACGACTAATTCAAAGACAGCATCGCCAGAAAACCAGACGGGAGGTACTCAGTCAAGTTGCCATGGAAAGGGGGTCAGTATTTCTTGCCAGAAAACCGAAGGCTCTGCGAAGCAAGATTGTCGAGTCAGCTTAAGAAGCTGAGGACTTACTTACTTACTTACTTATGAATCGCTGATGAGCTGCTGCAACAAACCAATATTATCCAAGAACAAAATGAAAAACCCAAAAATCTTAGTCGAAAATTCACTCTCCAGAAAACTGAACAACGAATTGAGAGATATACCAACAAAAAAGTACATGGCTATTTTCAACGAAAACTCAAAGATGACAACAAGATAGACCACAAGACGAGCCTACAACGAACGAAAAACCGCAGTAAAACATCACACTTTAACAGCTATCTAGACAGTATCATTGACCACGAGCTCCCAACAAGTTACCTCCAGCATAAACGCCAACAAATCAATGACAAAAATTTTAGATTGTGCCATATCAGCATAGAGGACTTAACCCATATAACCAATGGTTGCCCGAAAATGTCTGCAAGATACTATCTACCCCTCTGACATGATGCTCTTGCAAAGTACGTGCTGAAGGCAGTCATAAGAATGAACCACCCTGAACACAACTACTTTGAGAAACGAGATCCCGAGTATGTGTTAAAAATAGACAATGTCGAGTACTGGTGGAACCTAC
>RDPX01000532.1:253341-272034 GCA_003991215.1 Morbakka virulenta
TTGTTTTCAACGGATTTCTCTAAATCGTCTAGATGTCTCTTTAAATTCTCAATTTTTGAATTCAATTCTTCCAAATGAGTGTTTAGGTTAATTTCGTTATGTTGATCTTGATCTTGTATATAAGAATTGGCTTCTAATATTTTCGATTCCAGTTTCCTCTTTGCTATTCCAAGTTTCTGTCGTATAGTCATTTTCTCGAGTTTAAACTGTTCTTATAAAAGACTTCCAAAGTTCTTATAAACAATAATGTGTTTTCTCTCTTTCTCCTCGTAAACAAAATGTATCTTAGCAACGAAATTTCTTGATCTTTCCAGAAGGTTAAGTCTTTGTTTTATTTATGTTTTCTCTATCCGTGATCGGTCAAATATGAATAATTAATAACTTTACTCTTGTTTCGTTCTCTGTTTACAAATTTCTCTCTCTTGTGGATCTTCTTATGATGAATGAAATAAACTTACGTCGTTGAACGCTCGAATGAATAAAATTTTCTTTCTTGAATCTCTTCACAAATCGTGATAAACAACTTGAAACCAATTTTTCAACCACTCTCTGCTACCAAATGTTGTGATGGACGAACTCGAATTGGTTGCAACAAGTTATTTCCTCAACAATCACGATTTCTCCTTGTAAATGTCTCGATATATTTCTCGTTATCTCGATAAAGTCCTAACTAATTCCCAAGTATAAATATCATAAAATCGCCCTACTTATACGTTCATAAATTCTAGAACTCTCTTACGTAATATAACAATGAAAATGTCAACGTGAACATCTCAAAACCAAGAGAACCAAATCCTAAATATAGACACAATAGAAACGCTTATTTCAGCATTTGCTCGAATGTTCTAACATCGAATACAAAAGTTCCTTTTCATGACGTCTCAGCATGAGTTTGCATCTTTATAATCTTCGCGAAGGTTCATTTTATATAAATCGTGACTTCGTTCACGACAACTACACCAACAGGTAGTCAGTTTGTTTACAAAGTCCACTTCATAGGGCGTATACCAGGGCCTGTCAGTATCTACATATTATCAAACGTAAGTAGATCATCTTTGACAAGACCATCTTGATGAAAATAATTTATACACAACTCGTCTTCAACAAATTGCAATTTGAATTCCCGAAATAAAAATCCCTGCTTGGAGCTATGTGTATAAATAAAGACGGAAAGGAAGGTATTTCCACACCAGTTTAATATCCATTAGGATTAAATAACGATAAAAGATGTTGAAATTACTAAACAATATGGTTAAATTCCATTCAAATAACTTTTATCCTGATCCGAACTAAAATACACCACCAGAGGATTTGAACTCTCTGGACGTACTTTTGCCTGATGGCGAAGGTTGAGGAATAAAGATAAGCCGTATTGGAACATTAGGTTTCAACTTATCGTAGAATTTTAACTTGATTAGGGAGGTGATTTTTAAAAAACAGTTGCATAGAATTCAGGAATCAATAAGCAGATAATTATGGCTGATGACAAATTCTAAATGGCATTTTCAGTGCAGTCGAGGCTTTTTTCGAATGGCTTGGTAGTGAAATCATCAACCGTTGGTTATTGTTGGCAACTTTGCAGTCATCAAAAGAAAGGTTACGAGACGAGAAATAAACAAATTTTTCTTGGAATACAGGATAGAAGGGAACAACGAAAACAGCACCACTTGAGTTGCTACTGGATCGCCAGGTTTTCGGGAAGTAACCTTCCATCAACTGAAAAACGGTTCCGAGCTAGGGTTGACCAACGAACATCGAATAACACTGGACAACAGTCAAAATGCGATTTTCATGTAGATGATATTTTCTAGGCATATCGAGGGCTCTAATTACGAATATGGAATTTGAAAAAAAATCTATGGATTGGATATTTTACAGCAATTTTAAATTTTTCAATATTACGTAATCGACATTATTAGATGCTCATTATTGCGCAGTTCTCAATGTGTGCAATGCTATTGTTTGTTTGTGTATTTGCCTTCCTTATCCCATGAACGTTGTAGAACATTGACTGCGTAAATATGGTACTTTGAACATCGTGGAATATTTACACAACGTTGTGGCAATGTTGCCGTTGGTATTGAAGCTATATGTACAGTAATTATACTAGTACACTACCGGGGACTTGTGATAGTCCATTACTTCCTTTGCCTGTGGTTTGAAGGCCATCCTAATCGCATTGAACTCTTTCTCGTTTAAAATGCCACCTAAAACTCGTCGTTCGTTAAAGAACTCACCACATAACTTTTGCAACATTTATGGAAATTATACCATAGTATCTCGACGCAGGAAGTTTTCCAATGTTATTATCAGTGCCTATGAAAAATACTTTGACTGCAAGCCAGACCTGGATACAACATGGGGCTCCTTGAAATTGTTGTCTCATGCTTTAGTGGACTGCATAACTTGGCGAAGGGAGACAGGAAGAAGGTGCCCTTCGCTGTACCTATATTCGGGGGTGAGCCAACTGATCATGTATCAGATTGTTATTTTTGTTTGACTCAGTTTACCCATGGAATCGGGAACGTGAGGAGAGTCACGAGCTATGCAGTAGTTTGGTCTGCCACTCGACCAGTGCCACATGACGATCGCCTGCCAGTACCTGGCTCCTCACGAATGGAGGACACTTAACATTCAACCCCCAATCCCAGCGATTCTCCATCTGGATCCAGCTATGACCCCCCTGACAGCAAGTTATACCTCGTAACGCAACCCGAACTCAATGACCTCGCGCGTGATTTGATGCTTTCCGATCAGCGCTCAGAAATACTGGCATCACGGCATAATGACTGGAACATGCTGGATCCATCAACGCGGATAACTGCGTTTCGCACACGCAACCAAGAATTAGCCAAGTTCTTCTCAATGACAAACTCTGCATGTCATTGTGTCGATGTTGTTGGACTGATGAACACAATGGATATCGAGTATACTCCAGGCGCCTGGCGGTTGTTCATTGATTCTTCGGTTACGAGTTTGAAAGCTGTACTGCTCCACATCGGGAATGAAAGTCCAAGTATTCCTATCGCGCATGCTGTTGGCATGAAGGAAATGTACGACACGATGCAGATTGTCCTTGACCTCATAAAGTACCAGGAGCACAAGTGGGCCATATGTGGTGATTTCAAGGTAATCGGACCACTGCTTAGCCTTCATGGTGGATACACGAAGCACAGCTGTTTCCTCTGCTTCTGGGATAGTCGAGCTGACGACCAGCGTTACAAGAAAAAGAACTGGCCACAGCGAGAATCCTTCGTGCCTGGAAAGTAGAACATCAAAGCCAAGCCGCTCGTGGAAGCAGAACGTGTTCTGCACCCTCCATTACATATCAAACTGGGTTTGATGAAACAGTTTGTCAAGGCAATGGATAAGGAGAGCATAGGATTCAAGTACATAGAAGAGAAGTTCCCTAAAATCATTGAAGCGAAGGTGAAAGCAGAAATATAAGGTAAGAGATAAGAGACCTGATCCAGATAAGAGACCTGATCCCGATAAGAGACCTTATCGTGGACGAAAAGTTCACAAAGCTCCCAACGCCGAAGGAAGTGAGAGCCTGGATGCCCTCAAGGCTGTGATTGCTAACTTGTTCGGCAATACGAAGGCAGAGAACTGTGTGCAACTTGTCAATAAGCTTCTCCGAGATTACAAGTAAATGGGGTGCCGTATGTCATTGCAACTCCACTACTGGCACTCTCATCTGGACTTCTTCCCTGACAGCCTTGGAACAGTCAGTGACGAGCACGGCGAGCACTTTCACCACACAATCTCGACAGTCGAGCATCGCTATCAAGACTGCTGGGATTCCGCAATGTTGGGCGATTACTGCTGGCTCCTACAACGGGAAACCACTGGCGTGCACAGTCGAAGAGCAAGCCGTTTTTTCGAACTTTGACTTTTTGTTGAATTATATTCTTGTACTGTACATGCTGCAACTGGTTATCGATGTGTGATTAATGCCTATAATTACTGAAGTGGTTTGTATAATTTTGTACTACTTTGTATCTTGATTTGCGTTTACAAAAGGTGGGTTGTTAAAGTCAGTTTGAATTCAATTTATTTATGCGTGTTTTGTACACGTAAATGTACATGTTTCATCGAAACAGATAAGTTTACACGACGGAATTATGTCAACGAACATCACGTTTGCGTATCGACCGCTAAATGTCGCTAATGTAAACGACATAAACATTGGATAGAACATCCCTAGACACTTTTGAACATCTCTCAACCCCCAAGGCAATATGTCAACATATGCCAAAAATGTACCATTATGTAATTTCAATATTATTGCATAACACGAAAACCACACCATAGATGTAATTTTTTTCTTCCACATTCGGAATCAGCACCCCCAAATTGCCAAGAAAATCAATAAGATATTAAAGTCGCAGAAACTTCTGAAGAATTGTTGTCCAGTGATAATTGATTTCACTGGTCAACAAGTAATTTTCGTTAAGCATATATTTATGTGTGTCCGATGCAGTTTTTTTATACTGATTTCAAATCTGAAGTCCGTTTTTCCATAGCACGTACAGTTTTTAAGATGATTCGATTTATTGATTTTTCGGATATCATAGAGTTCTGTGGGGTGTTGGGTGGGGGTTTGGATTACTAGTTATCTGATAAGGTATGTAAACATAAGTACATCTTTTTCATCTTATAAAATATGCCTTTATGTCTCAAGCTCCAAGGGTCGGCGGTGGTATACTTTTTAATTCTGTTAGTGTACCTGCGAGCTTTAGCAACTCGCCTTCGTCCCACCTCGTGCTTCGGAAACGACGACGTTCATTTCACATTCTCTTGAAGAGGTTTCAGAGTGTACTTTCCTTGTTGTTTAGCCACAGGAAGGGCGTCTGACATCATCAGGGTGGTCACACGAAATAATCCTTACGACAGAAATGGCTTGACGTAAATGAAAACGATATACAAGTGTTGTTTAATATATATATAAAAGAAATCAAATATATTTTTCAGTTCATAACGGCTCTGATGAAATTTGTCTTTAACTTGAGCAAATATTTATTTGCATCTAATGCAATGCCTGCAAGCATTTCATCATCTCAGTTGATCCAATCAGAATGTGACTGATGAAATATTTCATTATCTCATAGCGTGCCCTATAAAGGACATGAAGTGATTTCCTCATTTGCTTTTGTAATGTTAAAATGTCTCGACAGTGTACAATTAGTCTTATTTATTTTTCTATGTCTGCGGAGAAGTGAGCGTGAAAGCCCAGAAGGGTGCAATCACATCAGAGACCAAGAAACGTTACAAGCTATACTTTGACTGCCCACTTGGAGACCAAGACAAGTTATGGGCGCGGCAAGTTTTCTGCACATCCTGATCAAGTGGGCTACGAGACTTGTACAATAAGCGGAAGACATCCATGTCATTCACCATTCCCATGATTTGGAGAGAGCCATAAGACCATTTGATAGCCTGTTGTTTTTGCAAAATAAACGTCACAGGATATTCAACTAAGAACTAGCACAAAATCGTGTATCCAAGCTTGAATTCTGCAATGCAATCCGGCCCTCACAGTGAAAGCCTGCCACTCCCAGCTCCACCAGATGACATTGAAGCTTCAGAATATGATTCAGAAAGTCATGGTAGGACTGAAGAAGATAACGTACCGGATGACGGCGACTTTGAGCCCCAGAAGTTTTCTCAGGCTGAACTGAATGAGCTTGTCAGAAGTCTCTCCCTCTCAAAGGATAACGCTGAGTTGCTGAATGAGAAGAATCTGCTGGAGTCAAGTGTTTCTATAACATACTTTAGACAAGGGAACAAGGTTCTGCAACCCTGTTTTTCTGTAGATGGCCCACTATGCTTTTGCAGTGACGTTNAACGTTACAAGCTATACTTTGACTGCCCACTTGGAGACCAAGACAAGTTATGGGCGCGGCAAGTTTTCTGCACATCCTGATCAAGTGGGCTACGAGACTTGTACAATAAGCGGAAGACATCCATGTCATTCACCATTCACCATGATTTGGAGAGAGCCATAAGACCATTTGATAGCCTGTTGTTTTTGCAAAATAAACGTCACAGGATATTCAACTAAGAACTAGCACAAAATCGTGTATCCAAGCTTGAATTCTGCAATGCAATCCGGCCCTCACAGTGAAAGCCTGCCACTCCCAGGTCCACCAGATGACATTGAAGCTTCAGAATATGATTCAGAAAGTCATGGTAGGGCTGAAGAAGATAACGTACCGGATGAGGGCGACTTTGAGCCCCAGAAGTTTTCTCAGGCTGAACTGAATGAGCTTGTTAGAAGTCTCTCCCTCTCAAAGGATAACGCTGAGTTGCTGAATGAGAAGAATCTGCTGGAGTCAAGTGTTTCTATAACATACTTTAGACAAGGGAATAAGGTTCTGCAACCCTGTTTTTTTGTAGATGGCCCACTATGCTTTTGCAGTGACGTTAATGGACTTTTCAACCATCCATTTATCTTTAAATCATGACCTCGCAGAGTGGCGCTTCTTTATCGATTCCTCAAAACGAAGCACGAAAGATTTACTTGTCCATCGTGGAAATTCGAATTCCATCCCTTTTCTTCATGAATCCTGTGAGAATGGGGTACTTTGTTTCATTAACTGCGACAGATATGAAAATTACGCGGAGAGTTGAAAGTCGTGGCAATGCAGCCTGGGCTCCACAGAGTACTGTTGTTTTCTGTGTGCCTTGACAGCGTAGCAAATGCGAAAACACTGAAGAGCCAAACTGACCAATCGGCACATCGAACACACCAGGGCAAGAGTGTCGAAAATCGACCACTTGCAGATCCGAGATAACACCCTCTCTTACAGATAGCACGGGACAGCCTCGTTTTTGTTTTTCATTTATTTTATTGTTGGGGGTGGGCCGACGCTGCCTGTTAGTGCAATAGCAGCTCAACCCGTGGTTGAGGTGAGGCAAGCCTCTTGTCCTACAACCTCATGCCAAAAATAAGGTTAATATATGGGCTGACCAATGGCCAGCGTATCAGATATTAAGCTGATAAGAACAGATACTACACTTGATCTTAGCCAAAAGGCCGAGAAGCGATAACGAATAAGAAAAAATTTGATGCCGGTATCTCGGAGCCCTTTACAGTTCTTGTGGGATAATTTAATTATTATTTTATCCGATGTTTTGGTATTTTTAAAAACTACTATTTTCAATTATAACATTCCACATATTTGTTGTTGTCTATATAAACCTGAGAGCATTAAATCTTGGCAATTAAAAAAGTTTTCATTACCTTTACGCATCCTCAGTAGGGATTTTTGCCGGTTTTTTTATGTAGTAGTATTCAACCTAAAATGGCGGTGCTCTTTGAACCTTGGTTGAACTTGTTTTGATGTGGAGAAGATCTCAGGGTTGTTTTCAAGTAAAAAACAGCCACTTTTTTCTAACTTAAGTGAAATGGTAAGTTGTGATATAGTTTGGAGGTTGGTTTCGTGAATTTTGTAGATATATTAATCTGTGTATTCATCAGATTTATTTATTTTCTACATGAAATAAACATAAGAATTGGAGACATCTTTTCATGAGATATGATAACAAGGAAGTCTGATCATTGTGAAGACGCTGAGTGAGGTCGTTTCTTATGTGAATTTTTTTTTTAATAAGTACATTTTGAAAATATTTTGCTGTGGTCATCAGTTTTGTGTCAATGGTGGAATGAAATACAATGGGTATTTTACACGAAATCACACCGGCAAGAAAAGCCATGAAATACTACTTCACTAACTCTTCATCCTCAAAGTTTTTAGGACGTCAACGAACCACCCTTCCAATATGTATTAATAACGACATTCAACGTGCTCAAGATCGACTGTTCAATTTCAATATAACTACATTTAAAACTCATGAAGAACTACAGAAACTTATTGATATAGCGAACGATCGAGAGAGATGGAAACTGTTGACTCGAGTAATATTTTTAGCTGCACAAGCAGAAAAGTTAATATTTTAATAATAGCTTAGATGCGAAACGTGCGGTAAAGAAGAAGAAGTATTCAACAGTGAGATATTTTAGACATAATTCAATGATGCACAACAAATTCTCATTCTGTATTTAAAGGATGATTTACAAATAGCATGAAATTTCTCTTGCTGGCTTGTGAAACCGGTCGTTTTTGCTTGGCACTGTGTTTTTGTATCACAACACGTAGTGTTAATGGAAAATAGTTATATTTTTTTCATCATCCTAATCACCATCATGATTATCATCATCATCATATTCGGTTTTACGTCTGTCTTACATGCTGGCATGTAAAATAAGGATATAAGATAAGCAATTTCTACGGCTTCTTTTGTAATGAAGTCCAATTTGAGTATGTAGTAATTTTTGTTTATTTGTGTTTTTTATTTGTTTACAGTGTTGGGAATATTTTGCAATGTTTGTAGTAGGCCTATACTTTAATTTATTTGTGTATACTATGGATCATAAAATGTTATTTGAAAAAATTCAAATAAAGGTTGTAATATATCACAATTTTACAAACACAAGCCCAGCATTTGTCTTTCACAGGAATAGTGATTTTAAAAGTTTGAAAACATAAGTTACTTTCAAGTAGCAATTAAAAACTGTAGGAAAAAAAGGAGCTGAAACCTATTTGATCAAAAATGTGAGGCACTTGCATTATTTTTGTTGTGTACAGATTTTCATTGAAACTGAAGTTCCCATTGCATACAAGTATTTGTATAATAAAAATAAACATGTGATGCTTACTTTCTGCACAGAATACATTTTAGCAAGGCCTTATTAGGTTGAATGACTTTAAATTTTGGTGTGTATAATGTATTATAACATTATGATTGGTCTTGCACCTTTGTATTGATAATTTAAAGAACTTTGCAGAATATTTTTTATTTTGAGGTTTTAACTTCTATTTTGCCCAGTAACTGAGGCTCAGATGGTGCCTTTAATAGAGACTTGATTTGTTAGTTGGAATTTCTTGGCTGGATGCCGTTACCAATGGCTTTTTCTTTTGTTAACTTCCAAAGTTGCCTGCTTGGAGATTCGAGCCTGGAATTCTTGGTTATGGTGCTGTTGCACGAACAATTAAGTCACAGCTCCTCAATGAATTCTTGAGCAGTTAACTGAATCACTTTGAAAGAGGGAGTTTTTAGTTTTGGAGAATTTTATTTGAAAATGGACAGGGCTTTTTTTTTATACTTGTAGTATGTATTTACCTTGTAGCAAACATGGGAAAATAAGGTTTTCAAATCAACATATAATTCCCCTATGGATATTCTCACAGGTTTTTTTTTGCAAAATTTTAACTCATTTAGCTGTGACCTAAAAGTTGGTTAATACTATAAAAACTTGAAAAGTGGCTTAAATACCTCACTCAATATTTGCCAGGGTCAAATGTATCACCTGCAGTTATAAAGATAAATATTACGTTGTATTCCTTCCAGGAAGAAGGAAACAAAAACTTTATTACACATTGATTAACAAGTTTGGAGAGCATGGAAAATACCCCCGAGGTACAATCTTTCAGGAAAACTACTGGTATCAAATATGTACCAGAAATTTTAGGTTAATCGAACCCATGGAGAACCTAAGCAACCAACTTTGCATTTATGATGACATAGAAAGCCAACATGGTAAAGATACACCAGTGTTATTTAGAAAAGGATTGAGAGAGAACAATCCAACAGAAAGATAAACCCTTTAGCTATGGAACAAAACAAGAGGGACCATTAAAAAGTGGAGAAATAAGAACCGGCTGAGTGCAAAATACTATTGTAATTGTCAAAGAAATCTTGACTGAAAAGGCTTTAGGAAAAAAGAGGTACACAAGCTTGTCCACGTAGCAAGATTTAGCATAATAAATTGCCCATGTGATATTGCTAGAGTTTCTGAATAAAAATTAAGATACTTTAGTTTCATTGGATCAAAAATGAACATAAAAGTTCTTGCAAAGAGCAGTGGGAATGAACAATAACCATTAAACTATGTGTATCTACTACTAAGTGCAAATGTTTCAGAAATAGGTAAACCCATTCTGTTCATTTGGTTGCAGTACAGAAGCTAATTTACTGAAGACTGGATTCTAAGGAATATCATCAAGAAATTGATTAGGTCTGTCAGTACTATTAGATTAAGTCAAGTGGGTCATTTGATTAACATTGAGGCTGCCAAAATTGAAAATGTTAGGATTGTGGTGCTTGTTCAGAACCTTATCAATGGAGGCTGATACTGACTCAGTTACTGAGTTACTGAGCTAAAACCAAATGGGGAGATTGAAGGAAAAGACTTGCTTAACCAGTAATATGAAGAAAAAGAAAGTCAAGAGCAAAAATATAGCAAGATTATGAAGATGAGTCATACAGTGCAGTGAAAAAAGGTGAATGGCCTGTTAAATTAAAATTCTTGGTACTAAGACTCACCAAGGCTTGTTTGATTAACTTGAGAATACAAGTAGTCACAAGGAAGAAAAACTCTCAAAGAAAATTTGGAATGAAGACCTGACAGTACTTAAAGCTAGTAGAATTTTTTGTTAAGCTGACTTTTTTTATTTCTGAAAAGCTAGTACTATCACATATTGAGTCAATCATGGGTAAGGAGATGCTTTGCAGCCCCTGACCTGGGTGGTGGATTAAAATAACTTACAACAAGAAAGATGATGACATCAAGTAGGAGAAAGCTGAAGTAGTTAAAGTTGGCTTTTGCTAAATAACGAGAGATTAAAATTGTATTGTGACTTGTGTGTAAAGAAGGTGGAAGAGGATTGCTAAATGTGATTCCAGGAAGCAGAGAAGGGAAGTAACTGAAGTTGGTTTTAGTTAAGGAAAGTGGAGGGATACAGACAATGATAATAAAAGTTTAGGAAGCCAGATTCGAAAAAAGAGAGCTTGACATTACTTTCCCCCATGCACAGTAATTTAGAATAATTTAATTAATAAGAATCTCACTTCTTTGAGATGTAGAGTGTACTTGACTGGTTATTTGAAAAGAAAACTTTAGAATAGCAAGATTAGTGAGCAACCCAGTAGGACACTCCCCAACTGCTAATATCAAGCTTTGATTGTATTTTAAAGTTATCAGTAGACTGTGGACGTCGATTTTTAGAGATTTTGACAAGTGTTACAAGTTTTTCAAAGGTTTACATGTAATAAATATTCCACTACTGAAAGCCATGGTCCACACCCAGTTAACCCACTTCCCAATGCATCATTCATAAATGCACATCAGCATTTATTTTTTCTGTATGCAGACAAATGTGGAGGTACTCTTAGGTAGCTAATAAATGGGGGGTCTTTATAAATGGGCAGTCAGAAAAAGCAGAGGTTTCTTTCTTCTGCAACAATAAACCCAGCTGATCTAGAAATTTTGCATCTTTCTTAAATTCATCGTTTTGACATAGCGGAGCCAACTCAATTAGTGATTTCATTTGATTGAGATGCTGATCTGGAGTTTCATTGTTCTCAGTTTGATGCACAATGTCCATGCCCATAGTTTGTTCTTCACCAGGACTTTCCTCATTGGAAAGCTCTTCGTTAGCCATGGTGAGTTCGATTTTCTCACCCTCACAATCAAAGAGTTCATCCCCTTCATCGACTAGCGCAAGAGAATCTCCTTGATTCTTTCGACACACACCTTTAGGTGGAGTAATTTGCTTCAGCAAGTCCTTCAACTGCTTTGGGCTTTCCGATTTCATTAGTCCTAAATATCTTAAGTACTGCCCCTACCAAGTCCATCAACCTCTGAAACTAAATAGTCCTCACTCCGATCAAGAGCACTTGTAATCCAAAGTGCTTTATAACGTGCTGGGATATCAATATCAATACTTTCTAAACGTTTGTAATTGAATGATCGGCAGCAGTCTCGTTTTTGTGTCAAATAATTTGAAATTGGCCAACTGTGAAAGAAAAAAATTCTTGAAACTTAATAAATGGGGGGTCCTAATAAGCTCTTGGGTTGGGAAAAACCAAAAAATTAATAAGTGTCCCCCCGTTTACTAGCTACCTAAGAGTAGGTAGATAGGCTAGCCTATGTCTGCAGGGTTTTCTGATTTTCAACAAACTGTTTATGGTATGCATTATGGTAGTGCTATCCAACCATCCCACAATGCAGTTGACAGGAAATTGTATTTGCAGCCATATGATATGCAACTAATTCAAGGCTTGGAATTGTCAATCCTCTGAATGATGATTGGGAATTTGATCATGGTAACCCCTAACAGATTCCAAGGTTTTGGAATATGACTACATATGTAGCAGAACAACTCACCTGCTGGCTTGCTTCACCAAATGAGTGAAGATCAAGTAGTGTATGGGAGCTTTAAAGGCATGAATTGTACTTGCCACATTGAGTTTAAGGGGAAGCTTGTCTTTACACCCCATTCATTTCAGCTGCAACTACGTTAGTAATACATTATCCCAGACAAGTTTGAATTCACTGATCTCTCTGAATATCATCTTGTGAAACACTTGTGAGATCAGCCCCGGCTATCATAGTTGCTAGAAACTGGAGAACTCCCTGCTTTGTTATTTCAGTATCTTTATTCATAATGTTGACTGACAATTGGTCATTCTTCATATTCCAATTTAACCCTAACATAGCTGTTTTATCTATTTTAATATTTATCTCTTGTTTTGCATATGTCACTTATTCTGACTTCATGTCATTATCATCAGCCTCAACTCCTTTTGGATGACTGAATGCCCTGATAATTTTGTTGTAGTTTGGATTGGATATTTCAAGAAGCACATCATTCTCTACTTTGGTTACTTCAATTGGTAAAAGGAATTCTCCATTTATGTTGCTGACGTTAAGACCTGTACTTCTATTTTTTTGTGTTGTACTATGTATTAGCATTTCAATTGGTCTTGGCTTACTTATTACTGGTTTAACCTCAATAAGTGGAATCAAGGTTAATGATGCATAGCAACATCTGGCTCCAGTGCCAAGTAAAGCATGGCATATTAACATAATTTATTTTTAAGTTTTTGCTGTACATCTATTCATAGTCATTTGTAGAACTACTAGCACTTTTACCAACACAGTTACATATCAATATATGATGCTTTACACCACACCTACAACATCCACAACTTTTATGTACTGATGCTTGATGTTTTCCCTACAATACAGTTTAAGCAGAGTTGTTTGATACCGAGTATCTGTCTCAATTCATAAAAGTTTGATACCTTTGTACAGTTACCAGATCAATAAATATCTTTCTTCCAGTCACCAAAAATTCCATCTCCTGTAAGTTTCTGGGTTGTGCTGAATACCTTGTCAGTTGTTTGAGGAACAGTTTTTTCATTTGCTGGGTGCTGCTTTGTCTATTTTCGCAAATCGTCTACGTGATATCATCTTTGATTACAAATTTGGCTAAGGTTTCCTCAACACATGACTGCAATTTGTTAAAAACCAGTCCACATTTCTTAAACTGTATTTAAACTTACGAAATTCTCCAAAAATTCTAAAAATTAATACTAATTTTTATCCGTAAGTATTCTACAGAAAGAGTTTAAATATGTCTGGTGTTACCATACTAGAGAATTGTTCAGAATTGCTAAAGGACTCTCTGGGAAAAGCAATTGGGCAAATATCCCAGTTAAGAGTAAGGATGGACGAATTTTACCAAGCGAAGAGGAGCAGGTTCGCAGATGGGCTGAACACTTTAAATAAGTTCTGAATCAACCTCCCCCAGAAACGTTATTTGACTGGGAGAATCTGGAAACTCCTCAAGCCTTGGAGGTTGAGCGGGGTCCCATTACAAGAGAGGAAGTGGATGAGGCCATAAGGAAGCTGAAAAATAGTAAAGCACCAGGAATTGATGGCATATATGGAGAGTTCATAAAAATGGGTGGGCAGCAGTACAGGAAGAGCTAGTAAAGTTATTCAATGAGATTTGGAGAGAAGAGACGGTTCCAGTAGAATGGAATAGGGGAATCATAGTGAAACTACCCAAGAAGGGGGACCTATCACACTGTAACAACTGGAGAGGCATTTCCTTGCTTTCAGTTATAGGGGAAGTATTCAACTGAATTTTACTCGAACACCTATTAACTGCTGCAGACATTAGACTAAGGGAAGAACAGGCAGGGTTCAGGAAAGAGAGGTCCTGCAGCAAACAAGTTTTCATTCTGAGAAAGCTGATTGAACAGAGCTTGGAGTTCCAAGCACAACTTGTTATAAATTTCATTGATTTCCAAAAAGCTTTCGGTAGCTTGCACAGACAGTCCATCTGAAAAGTATTGAAAGTATATGGAATGCCAGAAAAGACCATCAACATCAGCAAGCCCATGTACGATCACCCAACATGTGCAGTTCGGACAGCATCAGGCACAACAGAAGAATTTGAGTTAATTCCTGGATTGAGGCAAGGGTTTATACTCTCGCCATTCTTGTTTATCCTATGTATTGACTTTGTGATGAAAAACGTCATGGCAAATGACACCTTCGGAGTACCCTGGGCAGAGGGCGCCACCCTCATTGACCTTTACTTTGGAGATGACATTAGATTAATAGCCAAGGATAATGAGAGATGCCAAGAAATGACAAATAGTTTAGAGGAGCTAAGTGTTAAAGTCGGATTGAAGATCAGTGAAGGCAAGAGCAAGGTTATGAACATTCCCGATACTGCTGCACCACCCATCACTGTCAGAGGGAACCCCCTTGATTTTGTGGACAAGTTCACCTATCTAGGGTGTGTGGCCACCAGCTCTGGTGAGGTTGACGCAGACATCAATAACAGATTGGGAAGAGCAGGCGCCACATTCCGATCCATGACAATAATTTTGGAGGTCAAAGCAGATAAGCTTGAAGATAAAATTCCAACCGTACACAGTTATAATAGTCTCCACAGCCCTATATGCTAGTGAAACATGGAAGAGCACCAAGAAGATACAGCAGAATTTGAATGCATTCCATCAGCGTAACATGAGAAGGATTTCAGGGCTTTCGTGGAGAGAAAGAAGTACAAATGAAGAAATCTTGAGGCGGGACTGGTCGAGAGGTGGTTACACAAGATGGTTGAAGAGAGAAAAGGTGGAGATTGGCTGGTCATGCGCTACGACTGCCAGTTGGACGATTAGCACAACAAGCTCGGAATTGGAACCCAAGTGGAAGAAAGCGCAAGAGGGGCAAGCCGGTAACAACTTGGCAAGCCACTTTCGAAACCGATCTGCGCGATTAGAAGGTTTATGTCCGAAACATTAAAGCTCTTGCCAAGGATCGAGTCGTCTTGCTGTACAATGTCTCACTAGAGACGGGAGGACCTAAGGTTAAGGTAAGGGTGTTGCTACAATATCTTGTGCTGTTATTACAAACAGAAAGCTGGTAATTATTATTTGGGCGTTTCTTTTTCCAAAATTTGATATTACACCGTGTACCTATATCATTCTTTTATCTTATGTTATGTCATGTTTATGTCTTTTGTTCTCCTTATATATGGCTATTTGTTATTAATACAAAAAAAGAAAGGTTATAGACTAATTGAAAATTTAAAATATCAATGTGCCAATATCTTTGCCTTTCTGCTTTGCATTCGCGTAACGGGCTATCTTCTCTTTTCCCTGCCTTTAGGGTTCATCAGTGATTAATAACACTGGTCAACAGCCAAAATGGTTCTGACATGTTTTCACTTTTTTCTGACTAATTTTAGGCTAAAATTTCCAAATCTGACCTCCAAACCTCTATAACGCCTACCACTGTTCCCTTACAGCATATGCCTACTTTTTGGTAGAAGTATACATATAGGCCAATAATATTTTTATTTTAATAAACTGAAGATATAAAAATAGCCACAAGCAAACCATAATTAATGATACAATACATATCAAAAGTGTTTTGAACTTTACTTTTGCTTTGTATGAGGAACTATCACTTTCTCGTTGTAAAGTCCAACAATAGTCACCCATCATATTCGGATTGAATCGACCTTGATATCGAGTTTCCATGATGGCAATTTCCTGGTGGAATCTTGCTCCATGCTCATCGCTGACTTCACCCAGGTTCTTTGGAAAGAAATCCAGGTGAGAATGAAAGAAATGTATCTTAAGTGACATTCGAACACCAAACTCTTGGTAACTCTTCAGCATTTCGTCAATAAGCTCTTCATAATTTGGAGCTCTAAAATTTCCGAAGAAAGACTTTGTAAGAGCCACAAAACTATCCCAAGCAGCCATTTCTAGCTCTGATGGTGTATTTCTAAAGTCTTGGTCATTCAGTATAAGACGAATTTGGGGACCATTAAAACACCTGCCCTTAATTTAGCATCAGATAAAATACCTTTGAACTTTGTCACCAAATAATGAAAACCATCACCATCTTGATCCATGGCTTTCACAAAGTTCTTCATTAATCCGAGTTTCAAGTGAAGTGGTGGTAAAAACACCTTTTTAGGGTCAACAAGACTTTTGTTAAGACAGTTAAACTTCCCAACTAAGTCTTTTGGTCTCTCTGGCCAATCCCTTTGTATATAATGTTTAGTGTCTGATCTGCTATCCCATAGACAAAGGAAACACGTGCTTTGTGTAGCCTTGTTGCAATCCAAGAAGCAAAGAGATTACCTTTAGGTCTCCACAGATGTTCCATTGATGGACCTTACAGGCAACTGCAGACAACGGAGTCTTCATAGTTTCATAACTTTCACTCATTCCATCGGCGTGAGCAATTGGAACAGAAGGTAATTCGTTACCATTATGGAGAAGGACTGCCTTCAATGTATCCTTTCCAGAATCAATAAATAACCTCCACTCATCTTTTTCATAAGCATGAGACTTACAAAGATGTTCCATTAGTGACACAACATCATAGTAGTAACAAAGTTTGCCATCCATTTTGAAATACTGTGAGAGCTTCTCATGCCTTTGGCGGAAAGTGGTAGTGTGAACTCCTTGCAGCAAATTCCATTGGTTGATTCTGGATCCTAGTAGTTCACTTTTCTCTTTGGGTAGATTAAGGTCTCTTACAAGGTCATGCAACTCTTCTTGAAAGTCAGTATCCATGCATTCACCATCTTCACTAGATTCCGACTCTCTTTGGCTACCTAATGGAGGTTTGGGAACTGGTAACTCGGGACTATGAGGAACTGGTCTGTGAGCAGATGGCACATCTGGATACTTAATCTTAAATCGAGTTTTCACAGAATAACCTTTGGTATTTATTAGTGAGGCAGAATTACCAGTCAGAAGAATGATCATTTTGTTCACGCCAAACCATTGGTACAGCAAAAGGCATACCAGAAGGCCGCTTGCCATGCATCCTTTCATCCAAATGATTCACACAGGGTTAACATGCAATGTGAGGTGCCCATTTCTTGTCTTGATCACCAACAGGGCATTTAAAGTATAGTTTGTAGGCCTTTTAAACATTTTTTGTGATAGATTTTTTCAAAGCTTCCGGTGTAAAAACTCTACATATGTAACAGAAAGTAGCTGAAGAATTAATGCATTTGCGACGTCCCATTCTTGATTAAGCACTCTCAATAACCTTCATAGAATAAGCAATCTGAAATCCCCAAAAAATTATTTTAGTATTCGGCATATTTTTGTGTTTTTTGTATACATGTCATCACAAGATCAGAATATATATTACTTTTTAAGTATTATATGAATGCTTAATTGTATAGTGCTTATTACTGTCCCTGTTTTTCATACACACCTGAACACACATATATACATGTACATAAATACAAAGCAGTAAGACATTAAAAGGAAAATGATGAATTTTAACAACACCAAGACTTTTCTTCCATAACTGGCGTTTTTACGAAATTCATGGTTCTCGAAAACTAGACGTGATCGAGAAAAATGGAGATTATACTCGTAATCTACAGGTCAAAATTAGTAAGAATCACTACATACTATGTCAGAACCATAAAACTTTTAAAATTTTGTTGACCAGTGTAATTGATGTCATTTTTTGAATTTTTATTTTGACTTTCCTGTATGCTTCTGCTTATCGGCGTTGATGTTATGAGAAGGAAAGCCAGTTTATTATGTATTTTAAATATTTTTGAGCCAGCCCATCACAAGGCTACAAATACTACCTATGTACAATCGCATATCTGTCTTTTGGCGAAGATAAAATGTAGTGTCCGTCTGCGATTGCAGCCCGGTTCCTTTGCTGGAAATTTTGCAGCCTTTGTAAATTTTACATGCCCACACTCTTTGCCCTTGTCGGTTTGCTTGCGAGTTTTACCCCAATGAGATATTTTGGTGTCGGCGTGATAACATTTGGATTTCTTGTCTTCTTCTCCTTTCTGGAGTCTTGTCCTCTGCTCTTTTCAGGAATCTTGAATTTTGACCTGCCTGCGCCAAAACTCGGATTAGGCTGTGGATCCACCCGTCTGCCTTTTGCATTGGTCGTATCTTTTTATATTTACAACTACTTCTGCCCCAATTTATGTTGACTAATTGTTTGTAAACTTGTCCTATGTTGTAAGTAGTGTATGTATATACTGTTTGTTTTGTTAGGGTTCTCCCGCTCTCCTTTTGACGTTGGAATGTAATGTTTTTTGTTTTGTAACCTTTTTTGGTCTTGCGACTACTGAAGCCCGCCTGGCTTACTTGTTTTCAGTTTGACACCTTGTGTGTGTGTGTGTAAGCTGCTGGAGGTAGATTTGAAGACCACCCCGGTGAGTTCGATCCGGCCTCATGAAACGGGAAACAAACCTCCCCTCACCGCCAAAAGGCAGATCGGTTTGGAAAGAAACCAGAAACAAAAAACTTTCACTT
>RDPX01000532.1:281872-339196 GCA_003991215.1 Morbakka virulenta
ACTATACACACACACACACACACACACACACACACACACACACACACACACACACAAACACACACACACACACACATATATATATGCCTTTTTAAGTCGACTTATAATATTTTCTTCCTTTTTTGTGAATACGAAGAGAAGTTGCTTTTAAACCCATAAGGGCATTAGGTATGGTCCTTTCACCAGCTAGCTTGGTAACTCGAGCGAAGTTTTTTATCTCAAAGTAGGAAAGAACCTCAGATGTTTCGAAAAAAAAGACAGATGGAAGAAACCTGACACTGTAGTATATATGTGTCATTGTTATCCATTTGTGTCCAGTGTTTGAAAAGAATTGACGCATTGCCGTAGCAATATATTTGGGGACCCATAGGCAAATTGTCGCTGGGCCCCTATGACCATTCTTATTTTAGAGTCAATTTTTGTTTGTAAATTTTTCGAAGTAAATTTGTTATGGGAATTTTATAGGGGGTCACTCTCCTGTCTACGGCCATGGACCCCTTTACCATCGACCCCTTTTGGGCGCTCTAATATCTGCCTTACCTGCCTGTCCTTTTGCTGCGGCTTTTGATTGAGGAAGTAAAGTGGATTGTTGTAAAAAAATCTTCAGGAATGTGTCCAAATCTTGCAACTTCGCCCTCCTATTTACAGAGCATTCACAATGCATTTCTTCGAACAAAAATTCCCTACTGTTTTCACTTTTATGACCATTTTTTCCAAATCCCAAATAAAAATACAAATACATACTATTTGCAGGGCTGGAGATTTGGGTTTTTGTCCCATGAGAGAAAAAGGGCGCCATGTTTTCAACTAACATGTGATCTGGTGCTTCTGTGAAGGCACTTTCGCCTCGGTTTCACCTCTTAATAATTAAAGCTAATATGAAAACGAGGATGTTTAAATGGCATGAACTTTCTAACAGGGTTTCTTCTTCTATTTTTGCGTCTGCTATGTTGAAGAAGTAGATATGGTAAATCTAAATACACCAGCGTTTGCAAGAGGGCAAACACTTATCTATGGAGTAAAAAGAGGAAAAGTTCCATCTGCATTAAGGCCAGTGCCACCACCACAACGCCGTCGAAGTGGAAGTAAGTAATAGTTTTTTGGGGGATTCACCATAATGTCCCCAATAGACTTAACCTGTCCCCTCTTGAATGATGCAAACTGTCAGTCAAAGTGTTGAAAATATTCAAGATATTTAGACCTATCCTCAACTTTGTAACTTTTCCTTTTAATAATAAAAGCATAAACAGTTTTTTGGTGATGGCTTTAAAGTGAATGTTGATCTTCATGAAACACTGTCTATGGATATTTAAGGCTTAACAAGCTAGACATTATTTGAGAGGATAAATATTAAAGGGATTGTAGACATAAACTAGAATGGTTAACAGCTATTTTATAGTTGTCCATTGAACCTTACTATCACAAAGGTTTAAAGATTTTGCATTTAAAATGTTTGAAATTTCAATAATTTACTAGGGATATTTTGAAACCGTGATTAGAAATTGCTAGTATAACATTGGGAAAACAACACTGTAGAGGGAAATTAGAGAGGAAAAGAAATAAAAATATCAAAGGACGATGAATATAAGGCCCCCATTTATAGGTTCAGGAAAGCTAATTTCAAGATAGATTTTATTTTAGCTCACCTAGATATGAGCCCATGAAGCTTATACTTGGATTAAATACAAGAATGTTGTAGAAAGTAATTCTTAGTTTTTTAACAATTTTGTCAGATTTTTAAAAATAATCTTGGCTCCATAAAAGATAATATTTATAAGGAAATTCAATGTTTCCCCTTGGGACCAATGTTCCTGCTGACAAGAGTACCAGTGCCCTTCGCTTTTTCCCTGTGACCTTTGCTTTAATTTTATACAATTTACATTGTTTATTTAGGGAAACCAACTTTTGTGCTAATGCATCTTGAACATGACCTGTCAATGTTTTTAAACTGTTTAATGATGGTGTTTTTTGCTAAAGTTATTGTATGGTTCAAGAAAACATTCTAATTCCTCATCTACTTCGGGACTGTGTTCATAAATATGATGACCTTTTGATCTTAATTTTACTGAACTTAAATATGCCAATCAAATGTTTGCCTTACATTTGTTGTGTCTTTGATGCCAGAATATGAATACCTTTTCATGGGAAACTTGTGTTAGATGTTTGATTTGGTAATTGGGTTTTGAAATTCAAGACTTATTTTTTATATGGAAAAACATCTTTACTTCTTGATGTGGAAATGGCTGATGGTGACATTAGTACAGAGCAGACTAGAGTTGCCAGGTTGGTAAGCAGCTTCTTTTCCAGAATTAGTGAGTACAGTTATTTTTAAGCACAGTGTGCAATCATATTGATGAGAACTTTGCATATGTGACTTAACAGCCTGATAGGGCAATTGTGACCTCAGTCAAGTCTGCTGTTTCTTGTAAATCACCACAATCAAAGCTTCTTTAAATTGTTTTGGTGTTTTGTTTGTGGTAACCCAATAGCCATTATGGGACTCTAGGGCACTGACTAACATAAAAGTCAGTCTGACAAACTAAAACTTTCTTTCAGTGCATTCCTGTAATATTTCTAACAACTTTCCCTTTTTTACTTTTTGCACTATCACATTTTCCAGCACTGTCTTATTACAGTTGCACCTTATATATTTCTCAATGACAAACGTGAACCTTTTTGTCAAGGTGTCAAACAGGTGAGTTAAAACATTAATCAGTAATTCACCACCTGTTTTAAGATATTCTGAGAGTATACTATCCACTTTGGGGCTTTTACCAATTTTGACAAGAAATATTGCATTCTTCACTTCAGATTTAAGAATAATAGGTAGTGAATCATATTGACTATCATCACTGTGTGTGTATGTAATGTATGTATGCATGTATGCATGTATTTATTTATTTATTTATTTATTTATTCGCCACTAACAAAAAAATACAAATGTTCAAAAGTAAATGGTAAAAACCTAATACATGTTATCCAAAATAGTTAAAAAATAAGAGTGAACAGAAACAAAAAAGAACGAAACAAACAGGTGGGACGGTAATCTAGAGAAACGGTGGATGGGGTAGCATAATACAGATGATGAAGACCTTATTTTTATTATGGCCCCTTGTAACATAAATGGACATGTAACATATAACAGGAGACAGACATTGAGTAGCCCTATATCTATAACAATCTATGATTACCCAATGGAAACAATATCAATAACTGTGCTGTAAAGAAAATAGAATACTTAGTAATACACGTAGATATTGCTCTCTTTCTTCTGGAGCTTTTCAAAGAAAATTTTTTAATGTTGTGCTTAAAAGAGTTAGTATTTGAACTTAATTTAATGTGTGACGGTAACCTATTCCATAATTTGGTACCTAGATATGATAGAGGTTTTTGGCCATCGTTACTACTTTGGTATGGTATTTGAAGTTTGCAGCTAGAGTTTTGCGTGTAGTGGTCATGGTTGAGTTGGCTGTAAATTTCCGATGTGTAAGATGGTGACATATTTTTGAAAAATTTGAAAATGTTTGCACATGCACATTGCTCAAATCTCTCTTTAGTTGGAAGCCAATTTATTTTCTGAAACTGTCTGTATTGATAGAGTTGTTTGCAAAGAAATCCTCATAGAACTTTGCCTATCTTTCTAATATTTTCTCCTATTATGCAATGGCATCATCATTCTTATCCTTAATTCCCAGATTGTATCTTTTGGCTTACTTTTATTTTTTTTGAAAATGCAGCATAGTGTTTCTTGTGAGGGGGCAGTGTACTAACTTCATCAATTTGTTTTGTTACTTTAAGTCTATCTTTTTGTAACAATTCAGTATTCCATGGATTTATGACATTTCTACCTTCTGATCTTGTGTTTATTATCAATTGGAGTTTTTTTCAGATGATATCATCATAGATGAGAGTTCTTGTAAATGGGAAAAGTTTCTTTTGCTGTATCCTGTATTCCACTTGTTATCTCATCAAATACACACTGTGGATCTCAAATGTTACTCAGAGCAGGGAATCTATTACTACAGTTAAGCTGAAATAGTTCATTTGTTTAAGATAGGAGAGGTAAAGTTTGTACTTTGGCAATTTTGGTACTTGTGCCATTATGGAGCTTATTCTGGCTTGCGTACATACCATGCAATGATCAGAAATGTCTGATAAGTTGTTTTGGTAAGTGAAATTTTGGAAAGTAAGGATAAGTCAATTTGTTTCATTGACTTGGTATCAGGTGAGGTCCATGTATGTAGCTTCTTTTTTTGAAATATTGTATTAGTAAAAAAGAGTAGGACAAAAGGTTTTTTTTAGAAAGTCCAGTATTCATCTCAATTTTGAAAAGCTTGCAGCAAACCATAAACCAGTTTGGAAAATTTGGTCCAACTTGGTTTTGTCAAAATTTGAATATTACAATTCAAAATTATGTACCATTATCAGTATCAAAATCATGTAACTATTTTAAGTGGAGGGTCTAAATTATGGTTCAGGGGAAAAGTCTTGTGAATTGTTTTCTGTGCCACTCTTCCCATCCTTTTATTCCTTCAAACTCTCTTTTCCTTTCACACTTGTTTCCCTCTTTCCTCACCCTTTCATTTATCATGCTTTCCCTTGTTGTCTTTCCCATTTTAACCCCATTTCCCCCCATTTTCAACCCCCCTTTCCTCTCATTTTCTTTATCCTTCCTACATACTTACTTTGCCTTGTTTTCTGCTTCCCACATTATATGGTTTGTACTTCTTTTTATTTATATGTAAGCCTATCCAGTATTGCCAGTTTCTGCTATGCAGGAAATGTGCCCATTGTTAAAGGTTCCCTTGAGGTTATTTACCTTGATAATCAGGAACTATTGATGCATAATCATACCATCTTTATTCCAGGAGCAACATGTTTAGAGGAAATTTCAATTTTAAACAACTGCTGGAAGTCAGCTAAATTTGAAGATTATCAATGCAGTAAAGAAATAACACAGTTTTTAGCATGTGCTGAAGTGGCAGTAAGTCAATGTTGATACCTTAATATTGTGAAAATATGTAGATACTTAGACATGGTCATGGCAAGATATGAGGCTCTTCAAGAATCCTTTATTTACAGTGTTTTTAGACTAGACACAAAGATCATAACCCTTAAATTTTAGCTAAAAATAAGTGATGTTTAGCAACACTTGGCATAAACGTTGACCCACATTAATTGCAATTGCTCAATATTTTATAAAGATATCGATCAAAAACAACTAAGCTGTCCAGATTTCAACAGCTGTTATAGTTCATTTTAAAAACTATCAAACTTACCCCCATCGTCTGTGAAATAAATGAAAAAAGCAACAAATTCTTGATCATGTGAACCAGTCATCATACAGGTTGACATAAGGACCATCATCTGTTTCCTTGTCATTGGCATGGACACTGTCACACAGGTGAGGCTCAGCTTGCTCTTCTGGATCTTGTCACCAAATGTAATCTTTCACTCCATTCATTCCATTAGAGATGTTATAATTATTGAGTGAAAAAACTATGGATACAGCTGAATATGGACCCAGGCATTTAGTACCCACTGAGAGATGGCCAGGAAAGAGACCAGCTATGTGTCATCAGTAGGTGTAAGTATTTTGTTTTCATTCATCATCCAGTTGTTCCACTGCTCTTAAGTGGAATCTTTAAATGACTTATCAAGGCACATTTTCAGTGCATGAATTGTGCTTGCTAGGGCACCTGAAACCACAACAATAAATGTATTCTCCTTTGATCTTTGCCTTATAACTTCTGTGTGAGGAGGAGCCGTGGCTTAATGGTCAGTGCAACTGCACCACAACCAAGAATTCTGAGTTCGATTTCCCTTGCGGATGACTTAAGAACTTCACGAGAAAAAAAGCCATTGGTTGGCATAGAAAGGGCATTCGGCCAAGAAATTTCTCACTGCCAAATCCAAGTCCCTGTGAAGGGTGCCATCTGAGCCCCAGATACTGGGGAAAATGACGTTAAAACAAACAAACTGAGATGGTCACTATAAGAACCAAGAATGTTCTGACCCTAATGGGCCTCTTAATTGATGAACATGAATAAAAACTGTTATAGGAAATTTTGCTTTGGGTATAGTTTACCTCTTGAAGATTAACATTACCTTGGGCATTGCCTCCTTTTTATGGGTACATTTTGGAAAGTAAACAGTTTTCTTCTCTGCTTACATTTACTGTATTTGAAAATAAGATGCTGATCAAAGTTAGGGCCTCATCCTTGTTGGCAATTGTGTACCATACTGTTGTCATTCTGTGTTTGATTCCTAACCTCTGAAATTCTGTCAGCCTTTGCTCCAGATTGACAGACAACCACTATGAGGTTGTTGACAGCTGTCTTGATAACTAATTTGTGACTTCATAAATCCACTGCACCAACTCAATTTCCCATCAAAGCGGGCACTAACATTCTTCTTTGTCCAGCTTCTTACCTTCAGAAGGAATTGGGTTCTTGTCATGACATGATGTACTTTGCTTGAGCTTATTTGGCAACATTTTCTTCAAGTTAACCAGTGATATTTGGCTGGTTGGTCTGCACACTTGGGTCTTGATGGGGTTTTGATTTTGTCAGTGTTTTTCTTGCTGTCTTGTACTAGTTTTTTGTTGATACAGAACTTCTGTGCTGCAGTTAAATTGTTCATTTTCATTGTAAGAAACAAAAATCATATAACTTTGAAAAAAAAATTGATATCCAAGACCAAAGTGTAAAACAGTACTAAACAGTACAGCTTTGGACAGAAGCAGAAAGAAATATTTTAGTTAAGCCTAGGGAAACTTCACACATCCTGAAAAACAAGACTGTCACATAACTTTGCCAGCCAACTGAATTAAAAAAAGATTTGCTCAAAGAAACATGACCTTCTCATGAAGATAGTTCAATTGGTAGGACCTTGTATGCATTCCAAAACAAAACACAAGATGAAAGTGTCAAAGTGCGTGGCAAATTTTAACACTCATTTTTTGTGCAATTTCACTGCAGATGAAGTGAAGCAAACAGATCCTTTCCACTATTTGTGTTTCCAACAAGCAAAGTGTTATTAATGAGCATTAAACATGTTTCTTATTATGAATAAAAAACTTATATGACTGTAAAAATTCACTCAAAAGGCATGTTTTCACATTTTCAGTAAAAATACACATGTATTTTTACTGAAAAAGGGTTGTGTAAGTTAAGTTTTTTTCTTCATATTTTGTGGGCCCAGAAACTTAATTTAAATGCCAAGAAATACAGCAAGTGTTTTATCACATCACTATATTCTTCTGGGGTGCTTTATCAGTTCCTGTTAGTGGAGCATCTACCTGTTAATTGTCAGTTTTTAATCACTTTTTACTAATTGGTTGGATTTACATCTCAGGAGAAAAGTCAAGGTTAACCAGGCTCTACTGTGTTTGTGCCATCTAGGGCTATTAACAATGGTGACCAAAAGTGGCCCATCTTCACTGACCACATCATTTTTTTACTGTGGTTAGAAACTTTGCTGTGACTGTTAAGTTTGGTGTTAGACATTGGTTTGGGCTAGCAATAGAAAACAGTAATGAAGGGTGTAATAGATTTCTGGCATTGAATTCATAAACCATTTTTACTGCAGTCAAAATTGAATTGTTAGAGCCCAGTGAACTGTGACTAGAGTTTTCAACAAGTAATTAAACAAGATTTAGTTGGAGAGAAGCTGAAACCTCAATGAGGTATACTTGTTGATGACCTGATACTAAGTCACTGACTGCTATTTTAGGAGATGTTAGGAAGACGTTGCAATGTGGTATGTCATGGACAAAGAGGGAGTCATAAATTATATTAGATTAAATAAAGTAGTCATGGTCTCTCATGAATTGGTTTATGAAAAGTAGCTGGTTGTTTAGCAGGTGTTTAATAGTATATAGTAAACAGGGTGAGCTTTGAGTTGGAATAAGTTGCATAAGGTTCTAACTGATAGTGTTCTAAATTAAATTGAATCAAGAAAGAAAAATATTGAATCAGGTTTTCACTTGAAGATGTTATGGATGGGGTCAATTATAAAAAGGAGTGGGGGAAAAAAAAGAAAGTGGGATTGTGTCAATGTATATGTATTGTGAGAAGTTAGTTGTGTGTTTTTACACTGTAGACACAAACGGAGCTTAATCAATAACAACTTGTGACAGTAAGAAGTATTAACCTATTAGTATTGTGATATATGGATTATATAGCAGTGTTAAGTAGAATGCCTCCCTTCCCTTGGAGGCTTGAGAAAAGGTCCAGGACCAAGTTCTTAAGTAAACAATGTATCCCGATTTTTGCAGAAACAGCTCTCGACTTTAAACTGTAAAGAGAACACTTGTTTAAAATGTCAAACTTGCTGCGAGTACCACAATGTTTTAAGAACAGTGTTTGAGTTTCCCAAAATCATGACTGACCCACGCAAGCTTCTGACACTTTGTTGATGACTCGACGTAAAAATGACCTTAAAATTATCTTGGTATACAAAAACAACCACTATTCCCTGTCTGGGTCGACACCAGAGAATTCAAAAGTTGTGTTTTTCCGTTTGTAATCTGCGGTATGTCGCACTCTTTGCCTTAATCGAACAAGAATGAAACTTTGTGCTTAACAGAATAATACGCACTTACTTACTTGCCTACTTACTTTGTCACTAATTAACTAACTAACTAACTAATTAGCTAACTAACTATCTATCTAAGTCATTGTTTGCGAAACTTCACCTTCATGCAGTGAATAAATCAATGATTTGCAACTTCATTAAAATTGCCAGGAATCTACCAAGGAGATAGCCTATCAGTGATCCTGCTCGTCCTGTCTCCAAACACACTGTCACATCTGCTTCAATCCACCAAAGGATACACATATGGTTAAGAAACAAATCACCAGCACGCCCATAGTTTTTTTTGTGGACGACCTCTAACTATTGTAAAACAGAAATGAAATTTGGAGCTGATAAATGTGCTATTTTACACATACAAAAAGGAAAAGTCATTGATGTGGATCCAATAACAATGAATAGTTTAGTCATTTCATCACTCAATGAAGGAGACAGTTATAAATACCTAAGAATCGACGAAAACATCACCTACGAAGGTCCACTCAACAAAGAAAAAATCACTGAGTATCTTAAGAGGGTGAAAAAGATATGGTCATCAGAACTAACTGACTATTACAAAGTCATAGCACACAACACCTTTGTTGCCCCTATCATCACACTATCTATATGGATACTTGACTGGTCGTTTGAAGATATTAAACAATTTGGTATCCGGACTAGAGAAACTCTATGAATGAATGGCAACTTTCACCTTAATTGTGATGCCGATAAGTTATATATCAGTAGAAAAAAGGTAGTAGAGGACGTAAAAGTATTCAGAGTCTGCTCGAAACCAAAATAGTATCGATCAACTAAGAGCATAAACTGAACTGTGAATGTAATGCGCTCCTGAATTGTGTTTACAAGTGTGATATAGAATCAACCATTGAGCTGTCACAAGAACTACTTACAAGCTATGAAATTGCTGCTGACACCCTGAAAAAACCAAAACCTTTAGGCAGAAAAGTAAGCACTGCTTTTACAACAACGCAGGAAGAAAGATACAAAAAGAAAAGAGTGCAGGATTACTTCGGAAGAACTGTTTCAAAGGATTAAAGAATCTGTTCACAGCTAAGCCATTCCAGAGCTAAAGACCGAAGCATAACTTTGTACTTAGCTGGATGCCTTAAAGCAATAATCAACCAAGAAATTCCAACCAAATATCTACAACACAAAAGGAAAATTGATCGAGGTAAAATTCCATGGATCACAAACAAATGAAGATGATTATACAAAACAGACGTCAACGATGTTCCACACATTACAAGCACCTGTCCTTTGATGTCTGCTAGATACTACCCTCCAATCCGACGTGATGAATTAGCAAAGTACACTCTGAAAGCAAGCATTCGAAAGAACCACTCAGAACACGTCTACGGTTTCGAGGAAACCAATAGACATTAAAAAGATCTACAGCCACGAATATTGGTGGAACCCACTGATAAGATCAGTAACCAAAGTACCACACGATAAGCCAGAGTTACTAGTATGGGGCAATACAAATAAAACATGTTCGATTATAGAGATCAGTTGTCCAGCAGACACCAATGTCATTAACAAACTTTAGGAAAAACTAAACAATTATGGACTCTTAGTTCGTAATATGCATATCATGTATCCAACGTAGAACTTTGAAATGGTACGGATTACTGTAGGCTCACTTGGATACGTGCCAAAATGCCTGAAGCCATACTTGAAAGACCAGGGCATTGATGAAAAAGGGATTAATATTCACATTAAAATGCAGGCGGTAGTACGAAGTGGTACATTAAAAATTTTCCAAACCTTTTAAAGTTTTGAAATGTAAACTTTATTTGCAGTTATAAGTATTCGACATTTGAGGCAAGAATTTAGTACTTGTAAGCATATTTCATTAATTTTCTTTTAAAATGTTATTGGCTAGTAGTTTTGCGGTATTATGACATTTGGCTTTTTCAAACTCACAGTTCTATCAATAGTATTTCAAGCACTTCCAATCTTCATAATTTGTGCCGGTTATGTCTTATATCTCAAATTTCAGTTTTTTACTTATTACTCTCGAATCCTTTCTGCAGATTCAGGTTATACTTTTATTTTTTTTCGTTTGGAATTTTTATTTCACCAGAGCTTATTCTGCATTCTTGAAGCGGACTGGGCTTTTTAGTACATACGACAATAATATCATCATCAAATATGCCTTCCGTCGTTTGTCGACATTGCGCTAAAATCCAATATTTAAAAGTTTGTGACATCAGTTTTTCCTTATCTCCCTCCATCTTATTCTGTCTCTGGCTTGTTGTTTCTCTGCTAATACGACAATAATAACGAAATATAAAAGGGGAAGTTAATTAGTTGGGAAAACTCTACATTGATTGACTCTTTCCTAGTAGTACCACAAGATTCTATTTAAGGTCTGCTATTCCTTCTTTCACCAATATACTTCAGGATTATGTACTCATTAACCTTTATACCAATGCTGGTCATACTTCTTTTATCTCAGTTGTTCTTGGGTCCTCGTACACTTTTTTCTAAAAATACCATACATTTTGCATGGCCTCAATGTTGCAAAGAATATTTGATTTTGCGCCTTAATATTCTTAAAATTTAATTTTATATTATCAGTACCAATTTTGTTTAGCTATCACAGCAAAAACTAAACATGATGTTAAAACTCTCTCTCTCTCTCTCTCTCTCTCTCTCTCTCTCTCTCTCTCTCTCTCTCTCTCTCTCTCTCTATATATATATATATATATATATATATATATATATATATATAGAGAGAGAGAGAGAGAGACACACACACACACACACACACACACACACACACACACACAGATATTTCGAAAAAAAACAGATGGAAGAAACCTGGCACTGTTGGTGTTGGTTTGCTGTTGGGTTTAACTTTTCTTACGTATTCCATCCACTTTCTCATTGCCGAGGTGTTTTTACCTTAGGGTTTTTCCTTATATATACATATATTTAATTGTGCGTGTGTGCGCGTGGGTGTGTGGGTATGTGTGTATGTGTATGTACATTGGGGATGGTTTAAATGTTTTTTCTTCGTTACTGTTTTAACTCATTACTTATTATTTAATGTTACCTATTGAAAGTGATTTACGTATGATATTGTTATATATCGATAAAACATTGTAACGATTACTTTACTGGCCAAGTACTAAGCGTTCTTAAGCAAACATCAAATTCATATTTTGACTGATATTCTAAGCATACGAAAAGATTTGGTTTAAACGGGGAAGTGTTGTATCATGAACGTGTCTGATACATTGTAGCTATCTGTTTCTTTTTGTTATTCTGAATAGATGGAACGTCGTAAAGAAATACTGAAATCAAAACCGAAGGATCAGTATAAAGAAGTTCAATATTTAATGAAGAAATATACTGTAGACAAACGAGGACGGGGAGAGAATTTTATGAATATGAAGTAAAACACTGTGTTCTTCTTTTTTTTTTGGTACGGAAGAGAATTCAGTTTGACTACAGCGATAAGCGAAAAGGCTGATATGTATCAATATACCAAAACCGTTGGGTTACTTCAGTAACGAGGAAAAAAACAAGAGGCGTGTTGGACGAGTGCTTGTATTTATTTGTTTCACTGAGAATTTGGAAAAGCTTTAATATTATAAAATAGAAGCCAATATATTGTAGCCCAATAAATATTGGCCACTCTCCCTTCCAAGGATGACACCCATAAAAGCTAGTTCTTTATCTTTGTATGACAAACGATAGGATCACAGGATCTTTTGCCTAAAGATAATCATTTATTCCTAGAAGCAGTCATTGATCAATGGAGTGGTTTTAATTTTAACACCCAATACTTTTAGAGGAAAGTTCTATTAAAGGCAGGCTTGTTTCAAGAAGCCCAGGAACTAGACAAAAATAGCAGCGAAGGTGGATAATTTGAACTTTATTTAGATGTTAATAGGCGGTAATTGTGACTTGATTGTTTACTGAAAAGGAAAACAGCAAAAATGGTATTGGCATACACCAGTTACATGCTCATGGTTTGCCTCTGGTATTGGAACCTTATGAACTCATTCTGAATCGATCCTTGATCGAAATTAGACGTTGGTAGTCGAGGAAATGCGACAAGAATCCGCATTTTAACCAAAGCTTTTCTTGAGACACTACAAGGTACCGACGACACAGCATGTTTTGATTGATGACTCACACTAGAGACTCCGACATAAATTGTTTCTACAAGATTGAATATAGTTATTGTCGCAATATGCAGTTGTGAGGACCGTTAATTCATAAGGCTGTGAATTATAGTTATAATTAAGAATGTTTTAAAGGAACGTAACATTTGATTTTGTGTGTGAACAAGATTGAAATAGTTAATGCATTACGTATGTTGTACATTACCAACATCACTTTGTATTTCTGTTGTTTAAGTAACCAGAGTTTTTATGTCATTTTGTATTTGGTGTAATTTAAGTCTGTACTTGTCATTCCTTGAAATAGCTATAACTGAGTCATTTCACAAAACGACAAAAATTATCTTGTCCAATAATTAAATGGCAGAAATCATGCTCTCATTCTTGTCATCTTTTGGTTTTTCGTATTTTTCTCGCAGCGATCATTTCATTTCTTCAATTTGCTTCCCCCCCTTGAAATCGTTTTTCTACGCGTTCTTGTTTCTCAGTTTTTTTCTAATTCAGAAATAGTTTAAGGTATACCGTCCTATTAGGTTGCTCTGCTTCGCTTAGTTCAGGTTGGTTAAAAAGCATTACATTAAGGCCTGAATTCTTTAGGATTAAAGTTCGTTAGCTGTTATTAATAACAACATAGACTTTCTTTGAAATTTTAAAGCAAGTATTATTCGTTAGACGATTTAGGGTGTGGAGTATTAAGTGAAAGTTTCTCTGGTTGTGCTTTTCTTTGAGTTATTTCAAAACTGACTTTTCGTTTAAACCTGTTATGCAAAGATTAACCTCTAAACTTTGATATTAAACAAGAATAAAAATATTTTTGTTGGGGTGAATTTTTATACTAGTCGTGCATGCCACTCATAACACACATACACACACGCGTTTAACAATTAAGGGGTCCACACTGGCCCTACATGATGATGACACAAACAAGGTAAAAAATGTCTCGTATTCGAAGTTTATTGTTTTGTTCTAGAATTGGGTACGGTGTACGAAGTTTACCTGTGTGTTGCTTCAACCAGAGAGACGAAGGCGTACCACAAGAAGTAGTCTTCGTTCTGTACACCACTCTCTGTCATACAAACGCGCTTTAATACGTCTGTCGTCCTACAGCGTCCACGCATCCAGGACAGGATATTCCATGAGGCATTTGGCATGATGGCATAGGATTTATGATGGTGAGTGTAGGGGATTTAAAATGACAGTTGTAGAACATGCCAGACTCAGCTAACACCAAATTTATTGGCAAGCCAGAAGAGATGTGGGGTTCCTGACACGCTAATTAGATATAAAAGCATGTTATTGAATTCTAAACATTACTTTAAGGCCCAGAATTTGAGGCCATGTTTTCTGGAGTTGGATTTATTGCGCAGATATCAGCCGCATAAAGGAGAAATAGTCGTCTCCATGCTGTGATTTTGAATCTTGTAGACAATTTGTTTTACGGAATTTTGCGAGCGTCATCCTTTTAATACTCTGAATTTAGTACACAAGGAGGATTCATATTGAAATTAACATTTTCCGCCCCGGTTACCCTAGAACTGAAAACTGCTGAATATACTACTCGTCTTTTGGGAAACAAAAACGGCTAGGCAGGGACTTGTTTCTGCCTAGTATAGCAGTCCCGTCCCTGGCTAACCTAGGCGGTGGTATTTGCGGCTGGTTACCCGTGGGCAGTGTACGTAATGCTTTGTAAATGAAATTCAGCAGATACCTAATTGACCCGGTTTAAGGCTTATGAAAATATCTTAAAGAAAAGATTTAGGTGCGCCTTCGTAGCACTCCGTTTTGTCACCACTCTGGGGAATTCGCTTTCGTGTAATAGGTCTCACTGCCGGGTTTGTTCTTCCATGGTAGTATGGTTGCTGTCACGGCCACAGTATTGTTAATTAGCTGTAAAATCCTATGAAATATGAATAATTAATGTATAACTTCAAACGTGGTTACTGCACCAGGGGCACCCGATGTGCTCCCAAGATGTCAGGCAGGTTTGGGGATAAAAAACCCCAACTGTCTGAAGATTTATATTCATGTACCAGAGAGCGTTTAATTTATGAACAGTCAGATTAAAACTGATTAAGGACGAGGTGATAAAGTAAAGAGGAGACGTCGGAGTTTTCATCGAGGTGCGTATTCAGATAATGGTTTATCATACCGACTGCAACAGTTGCCATCTTCAGTCATCGGACGGGAAAAACTACCACCGTGGAGTGACTTTTTCTGAATGTCTTTACAGTGACTGTCCTCAATTTTGTCCTTACCTGATAGGGTGGCTTTACTTGATCTGGATGCCGAAGCTAGTTAACATGACCATTAACTGTATCAACAGCGCCACAAACAATATGGAGTCGTTGAAAGAACATGCCACAGGTAACTTTTATACTTAGGACTACTTTCAGTGCCATCCCAACAGCAAACTTTGCCTTAATAAGTGATTATTTTCCCTCAAAGCACTGAAAAAGTAAAACATGCTCCAGTGTTCAACATAAAGATGCTCTCACCAACAGATACTGAGAATCCCTTTTAGCTGGACCAATTTGGTGCACTGCGACAAGGTACCAAGGTTGATAGGGAGTGGAGAAACATTAAATGTGTTCAGCAACAATCTTCCCAGTGTAAAAGCGGCGGCAGACGTGTGTACGTGAGGGGAGACTGGAGGTGGCGAACCAAAGAAGGAAAGCTGGCGATTGAAGGCAAACGAGAATCAACCTTGAAATGAGAAAGCTGCAGCAATGGAAGAAGCGACCCAGCAGAGCGAGTCAAGAACACTACAGCATCCTTAACAGCATAACCGATGCTAAAACTGAAGATGTAATTATTCACATTGACTGCAGAATAGCTACAAGACTACATCTTAGGCAAACAAGAAAAAAAGTCGTACAAAACCGAACCTATTGGGTAGCTTCACGAGCAACGATGGGGAGACATCTCATTTGCTTGTAGTTCTATCAGAAATCGGCTCAGCCGACATCAGAAGAGAAGTCCTTCAGAAGCTACTCAGAAGAATCCTAAACACTCCTTCACACCTCCTCCACATCTTCTCCATAGCATAGCAAATGTCATCATATAAGTGGCGGAGGGACCTTTTTCTTGAGACCCACTGCGAAAATTGCCCACGTTGCACACAAGGCAAATAACATGTCCCATGCCCAATCGACTCGCAATATTTTAGAGTAGAGTAGTTTATACCGACGAGTTTTGTAGAACCTGGTCCTCGATCTGCCTCGAAGTCTGGGTTATGCTTTTTGAATACGATCTTGTCTATCACAAAACAATTAGCATGTGGTAAGAGGCAGACCACGTTCGGCTGTGTCAAACCATTTGGTTCATGTAACTTGAAATATAAAAAGCGTAGACTATAACTGCTGTCTACAAATTTGAACTTTTAAGTACTTTATGAAGAGTTTGACACATCCTGTATTGCTCATTTGCATATATATATACAGGGTGCCAACAGGGAAGAGACTGCAGCAATACTATCAAGGCACAGACAGAGAAGTCTTGGCATAACATCCTATTTGAAACTTTCTATGCCATTGGCCCGATGAATCCACTGTATTCTCTATTTGTAATAATTTCCGCCGGCAGCATTACTCTTCGAGACTTTTTAATTGTAATCCTACATCCTTACATATGCAGATAAGCTAAGCATTTATACATAAGGTCACGAAACACTTCCACTGTAATTCAACATTTTATTTGATGTCTTCAAGGATTTTAGGCTGAATCTAAACATCTGAAACCAGGCCAATGTTATCAAAGTCGAATGAAAATCCTGTTGGGGTGTACCATGTGAGAATCTTGCCAGGTAAAATGACAAAGGGTGATCAAAAAGTAAAAAATAAGCTCATGAGAGCTCTTCCCTTAGGACTAATCATAGAAAACATCAAGACTAAGGATATCACGTTGATGGGTTTAGGGTTGGAGAGGTAAAGCAGGAAAGGGCTCCCACCTTGGTCAAGAAGATCAGTATGGTGTCACTGTGCTAAAAATGAAGCATTTTATTTGTTTGCTATATGTGTATTAGTCACCTTCCTGTTAATGACTTATCAGACAACATAATGGAGGAAACTTGCTTTATTTGATAAAATATTATCTTTCAGTTATCAATCAGANTTCGATAATAATTACATATTCTGCGTGAGTAAAAGTTGGTCGGGTATAAAGAAAAGGAACAGAAATTGCCTATAAACTTGGAGGCAGTTTGTTTTTAATGGTTTCTTTGAAAGATTGAATCACATTTTGAGCGTGAAGCCACTTAATTTGAGGGTTTGCGAAGATGGATTGATTTTAGACAGAAGGAATGATTTCATTACCGACTTAATTGGCTTGAGTTCATTAGAAGTAGAAAAACATTAGATGGAAGAGAGCTCTGATGTCGGGGCAGCTGAGGAAAGGAAGGTGGGGCCACAACAGTGTTGGGGTGTACCATGTGAGAGTCTTGCCAGGTAAAATGACAAAGGGTGATCAAAAAGTAAAAAATAAGCTCATGAGAGCTCTTCCCTTAGGACTAATCATAGAAAACATCAAGACTAAGGATATCACGTTGATGGGTTTAGGGTTGGAGAGGTAAAGCAGGAAAGGGCTCCCACCTCGGTCAAGAAGATCAGTATGGTGTCACTGTGCTAAAAATGAAGCATTTTATTTGTTTGCTATATGTGTATTAGTCACCTTCCTGTTAATGACTTATCAGACAACATAATGGAGGAAACTTGCTTTATTTGATAAAATATTATCTTTCAGTTATCAATCAGAGAGAATCACAAGTTAATCTAAAAACTAAAATTAAAACATATGGGCACATCAAAGTCTGCTTAGGTGTCCAAGAAGAAACGGTAATCAAAACAAACATGGTGTCACACATCTTAACACTTCCATCAGCTTTATCTAGTTCAACCATTTTGGAGACTGGTCATTACATGTCCTTAGCTCTGTAGAAATTAACATTACTTTGGATTCCAAACACATCGTATGTTTTTCATCTACGAGATGCTGTTTGTGCTAATTTGAGAACTTTTAATGTAAATACTGTACAATCATATGGTTTTTATCCAGTTCAGGCAGCATATTTCTCAGACTTTAAGAATTAGATGGGAATTAATTAAGTTTTGTTTCATCACTTTTTTAGACTTTAGTCCACACTTTTTGATTTCAATCAATGCCAGCTTCCTTCAGTACCTTTATAATATTTCTTATATCTTACATAAAGAAATTTACCTAAGCTACTAGTTGTGTACACAGATTAGGTATTATTGTTTATTAGTGTTTCACAGTTGCTAGATAACACCGAAATAATTGGCTTCAGTTACATTAGACTTTTGTTCAGGAAAACAGTAAATGTAGATTATGCAATGAAGCACAAATTATGATGAGAGATAGAAATCTGTGGAGAACCATGATCGCCAACATGTGGAATGGATATGACAGCTAGAGAGAGAGAGAAAGAGAGAGAGAGAGAGAGACACACACACACACACATTTATAATGTTTTACAAAACTGCTGCCGCTTGAAAGGCCCATTCAAAAACTATGGTGGGTGGGTCTTAGTCCAAAAGAAAAGAGGGATGGGAAAGTTGGTCCAAATTCCCAACAATGAGGAAGCATACTTTTGAAGGGCCCTGAACATCAATACACAGTTTGCATCAAAGATACAGGTAACGAGAAAACATCTCAAAAATTGCTTTTTCTTCAATATATTTTAGTCTGTGACTTTACTATAACGTTACGAAAATTGTCTGAATAAAATGAGATCAGTATTTCTTGAAATTAGTCTATACAATATACCGTTAGAGGTATTGTTCACAATTCTCCCTTTGGTCCGGCTTGCAACTCCTTCACTTCTTCTTTTGAGAGTTTTCTACCATCACACAAACAGGCATTTCTTTGTGCATTTTGATAAGGCTCACAACCAAAGCTGACGGTTCCTGTGTGCATCACATCAGCCATACTTTGGCAATTCTTCATCTGTTCTGCATCTTGCTTCATAGTCAATCCATACATCAAACAGGCATTGCTCAGGCAGGATTTAAAGTCCTCATCACATTGGATTTTATCGTTGTTGCAAGTGTCATAACATTTATCATGCTCATCACAACAGTCTGTGAATCCTGGTAAATTTTGAGTATTTAACTGTAAAAAGAAATAATAAGGATATGACACAAACATGTCTAGGTATAGCAATTAAACAGTATCCTATACCCCACATACAAACATTAATTGGTATTGTTTGAATTGCGATTTCACAAGAGAATGATGAAATGAAAATTGTCAACTAGCAGACACACACACAGAGCCTTTGGAAAGATAGGATACTAGGTGATAAACACATGTAAATATACAGGCTGGGGTAAATATGAGTTATAGCAATAACAATTAATGTTGCATTAGTGATTTTATAACAAAACTAAAATCATATGATATATTCTTAAATAATTACAAATATTTTGAACACTCTTGTATATTTGAAGTCTATTCAAAGTAAGTGCAATATCAAAAAGCATCTGTGAAAGTAAAATGTTTATTGCTTCTGAACAAGTTTTACAGTTACTGTTGTTATTTCACCACCTAGTACTATTCAGGTAACTGAATGGGTGATGATGTGGTATACTTACACATCTCTTCTGTTTGTAATCTTTTAATTCCTGATGTAACACAAACAATAACTTGCAATTTTAGAAGTTATTTATTATTTCTCTTGAATCTTCTTCTTCTTCTTCTTCTTCTTCTTCTGAGTTCCTTATCCTTTCAGGACGTTGGAGATCATGGTCTTCCATCTATTTCTCTCTTTTGTCAGTGCTAAAATTTCACAGTTACTCCTCTTGAACTGGAGATCCTTGTTCAAGCTGGTAATGAATTTCAGTCTCTGTCTTCCTCTACTTTTCTTTCCTTCAATCTTCCCTGTTAACACCAAGTTTTCCATTCCTTCACATCTCATTGCATGACCCAGAAACTGCAGTTGTCTTTTTCTAATTACCTTCATCAACTTTCTTTTCATTCCTGCTCTCTCTAATACCACTTCATTACTCACTTTGTCAGTCCAAGATATTCTAAGAATTCTTCTCAGGAACCACATTTCCACTGCTTCTATTCATTTCTTCATGCTTTCATTGATGGTCCAAGCATCACACCCATAAAGCAAAACAGACCACACATAACATTCTAGGACTCGAATCTTAGTTTTTACTTGCAGCTGCCTGTTCTTGAAAACTAAACTCATTTTACTAAAAGCATCCTTGGCCAAAGTGATTCGTTTCTTTATTTCGTTCACACATCTTCCATCTGATGTTATCAAACTACCAAGATAAGTAAACTTTTTAACATTCTTTACAAATTCTCCATTGATAGTTAAAGTACACTTTGGGGATACACTTTTCTTTGATATCACCATACATTCTGTTTTCTTGATGTTAATCTGGAGTCCTTTCTTTTCACTTTCTAACACTACTTTATTTAAGATGTTCTGCAAATCCACTTCACTTTCAGCTATCAATACAGTGTCATCAGCATATCTTAAGTTATTTATGTTTACACCTCCGATTTTCACTCCAGGCATGTTCTTGATACCTCTTAAGATGATTTCACTATACAGATTGAACAGATCCGGTGATAGAACACATCCTTGTCTTACTCCTCGTTTGATTGAAGACCACTTGCTCATTTCTCCATCAACCCTGATAGCTGCCATCTGTTCCCAGTATAAGTTCTGAATTAATTGCAAATCTTTTCCATCAATTTCTAAGTCCTTCAACATTTTAAACAATTCATGGTGCCTCACTTTATCAAATGCTTTGCTGTAATCAATAAAGCACAAATACAAATCCTTCTGGACTTCCACTGCTCTTTCAGCCATCATTCTTATGATAAAAATAGCATTTCTGGTACCTTTTCCCTCTATATATGCATTTTGCTCTTGTGAGATCTCGTGCCTTATTTTGATCTTCATTCTGTTCAACAGAATTTTCAGGATCAGTTTCATCATGTGGCTCATTAGGCTGATGGTCCGGTGTAGTTCGCATTCAGTTGCACCAGGTCGTTTTGGCAAAGCTATAAACACTGATTTGCTGAGGTCAGCTGGAATGTACCCTGTGTTGTATATTTTGTTTGCAATATCAGTTATTTTTTCTACTCCAAACTCGTCTAGCTCTTTCACCAATTCTATGACAATGTTGTCAGGTCCTGCTGCTCTTCCTTTCCTCATTTTTTGAATAGCAAACTGAACTTCTGCTTTCATTATAGTTGGGCCTTCCTTTTCTTTTCTTATCACTGTCTTCTCTCCTCTTTCATCTTCAAATAATTCCTCTATATATTCTGTCCACCTGCCAAGGATCTTTTCTTTTTCCAGAATAATACTGCCATCTTTGGCTCTTATGCATCCACTAGAAGTACAGTTTTTCTTTCCAGTTATCTCCTTAATTTCGTGATATATGTTCCTTGCATCTTTATTTTTCAGTTCTTCAATTTTCTTACACTTGCTATTAAGCCAGTTTTCCTTTTCCTCATTACATTTCTTTCTGATGTTGTTATTCAGTTCTTTGTACTTATCAATTTTCTGCTTTGCAGCCCTTCTCTTATCCATCAATTCAAGTATTTCATCAGTCATCCACTTTTGTTTTGCCCTTTTCTTGATTTTAGGAATGACACTTTCAGCTCCTTGTACTATGGCATCCCGAAAAATAGTCCATTCATCGAGTGTTTCACCTTCATCTTTCAAAGCGTTGTAACGATTTTGAACCTCCACTTTAAACTGCTGTTTTAATACCCTATTCCTACTTAAAAGGGATACCTCCAACTTTGGTGTTATTTTGGATTTTTTCAGTTTCCTCAACTTAATCTTCAGGTGGCACATTAACAACGCATGATCGCTACCACAATCTGCTCCTGGGTAACATTTCACCTGCTGAACTGCATTTCTGAACCTCTGGTTGATTGTTATGTAATCAATTTGATTTCTTGCTCTGTCTCCTGGACTTATCCATGTATACAGTCGTCTTCGATGGTGTTGAAACCAAGTGTTCATAATGACCTGACTATTTTCCTGACACCATTGGATCCACCTTTCACCTCTTTCATTTCTTTCACCAAGCCCATGTGGTCCAACTGTATTTCTTTCTCTTCCTTTTCCCACTTTGGCATTCAAGTCACCCATAATCAACACTATCTCCTGTGACTTACACTGCTTTTTTGCTTTTTCTATTTCCTCATAAAAAGTCTCAACCTCCTCATCTGTATGCTCTGATGTTGGAGCATATACCTGAATGATAGATAAATTAAAAGGCTGCCCCTTTAGCTTGACTAACAATACTCTTTCAGAAATAGCCCAGAATCCGATCACACTCTTTGCCCTGTCTTTGTCCAGCACTATTCCAACACCATGCTGATGTTTTTCTCCACATGAGTAGATTACAGTTGTCTCATCACTAACCATTTTTCCTGCTCCTGACCATCTCATTTCACTTATTCCCAAAATGTTTACTTTCAGTCGATCCATTTCTTGCTTTACATTTTGTAGCTTTCCTTTTTCATACAATGTTCTCACATTCCATGTTCCTATTTTTAGATGTCGTTTTTTGCAAACAGTAGTTTGATTACGGTCTGGGGTCACCTGTTGCATATGACCATCCCTACCGGACGAGGTGTCTCCACTGGATATAGAGGGGACCCCATTCACGTCGTTAGATTTTCTTTCATAAACAGATTTGACCATGATTTTACTAGGCATGATACAGCAGTGGTTTGCCTTTGCCTTCTGCCGGGTGTGTTTCTTGAGAACACCAGCTCTAGCTAGCTGCCGTTGACCCGTACAGGGTTCTTCCGCCTTCTCTGGTTGCTAGCCACCATCAGCCTTTGGTCAGCCAAGACCACCCACAAGGCAGTGGGAGCAAAAAGCTATCTCTCTCTGGTCAGTATTTATTGTCACCAGCCACAAGGAACAGTGCTCTTGGGACAACCCAGTGAGGGAGGCATTTGGGTGCTACACCTTGCCCAAGGGTGACCCAGCACAACAGCAATTAAGAGGTAGTGACATTCTCCTCAAAACCCCGGAACTCCCGAACTAGGGTCCTGCTGCCGGGTGCAGTTTAACGTCATACCCAGGACGGTTCTCTTGAATATTGATGTGAAACGCCATTAGAGTACTCTGAATAGAGAGGATACTCATCATTCAAACATCTATGTCCTATTTTGGATGTTGGTTTTATTGTGACATTTTCTATTGACTGGTGACATTCATTGTCAGGGCACTGAGGATGATTAAGAATGGGACTCGAAAACAAATAGAGAAACTACCTGGAGAGCATAAAGTACAAGAACTCGAGAAAATTCTCCTCACAGGCACTGCTCATATCCTTTGCAAACCACCCTCAATGTGATACGGTAAAAGTCATAAATTTTTCTGTTTTTTCTGTAATACCCAGCCCCTTGGGCAGCAAGGCTAAAATCCATTGACATATTTTACGAAAACAAGAAGTAAATCATACTGCCTCATCCATCACACGGGTCAACAAGAGGTGCATCTAAAAAGAAGAAGGTGATAGGAAAAGAAATTTGGTGACATTGAAATGTATGCTTCACAAAAATGGTGATTTTGGTAGGCTGTATCTAAAATGATCAGAGGGTGGGTGGGGGCTTATAAGTGTAGAATATTGTTATTTGTGAAAAGGACTGCTTGTATTTTACATTTCTGAAAGGAAGGAAAAGATGGTCAAAGCAGTTAAGAATGAAGGGCATGTTGATATTGGAGAAAGAAAGCAAAGCAGTTTCGAAAGGCAAAGAGAAAACTTGATTTAGAAAACTTATATAGCATGTTGTTCAAAAATACGGACCTTAGTGATGATCAAATGAGGAATAGCTCGAGGAAAGGAAATTTGATGAAGTAACAGAAGAAACTATTATTGCAGGCCAAGAACAAGCCATCAGAACAAGATCTATTATGTATTAATCAATATAGAGAACATATCTTTTCAGAGAGAAAGAGAGAGAGAGAGAGAGAGAGAGAAAGAGAGAGGGGTGGGGGTGGGGGGAGAGGAAGCAGTTGTCCATTTGGTGTCCAAATGCAAGATCCTTTGTTAGTCACAGTAGTACAGTGATTGGCATAATGTGAAAATTGAACAGGTTATTTATTGGCAGTTATGTAAAGATCATGACCAAGAAAACATGGAAAAAAAGGTAATGGTTATCTGCAAGAAAAAGCATCAGAAAACAAACAAGTGAGAAACCTTTGGGAGCTAAAGATACAAGTAAATAAGGTCCCAGAGCATATTTTGCAAGACTGTGGAAGTCACATATACTTTTGATACTCAAAATGTTAAGAAAGAGGGGGATAAAGTGGACAGGTATCAGGGTCTGAAAAATGAATTGAAGAGGTTTTGGAATTATAGGGAAGTGAAAGTGATACCTGCAGTTATTGGTGCTTTGAGTACAATAGAAAAGGAGTTACATAAATGGATGAAAAAGACCAATCCAAACATCAGCTTTAAAAGTTTACAAAAGGCCTGTCTTCTTGGAACAGTGAGGATGTTGAGATGATGTCCAGCAGAATAAAACGAGCTATATTACATCATTGAAACTGGGGCCAATATAAAATAATAACAATAGTTAAAAAAATACAGTTATTAAATCAGTGACGTTGAAATCACAGTGAGGGTGGAACATGCACAAAAAAGCTTTGTTTGTGTCCACTGGAAAAATGTTAATATTATTATTACTGTTTTTTGGAGGAAAAGTACCCTGCATAAAATACTGCAAGTATTTTAATAACAGAATAAATGATCATATCAGTTAAAAGTTATAGGTGTAAAATGAGAAAGGACAGGATAATAATAATATTTGTATAATTTTAGTTGTATTATTTATATTATGGTTTTCGATGCATGGATGTATAAAGTGGTACAAACATGAGCCAGAAACTGGTGTTGAAAACAATACTTGCAAGGTACTTTGGGTCTTTAATATTCAGAGCAACAAAATAAATCGAGGTAGAAGGCCAGAACTGACTCAAGACCCACCTCATTAGCTTGAGCATAAGAGCTTGCTTTTGAGGTAGAAAATAATAGTGAGAAACACCATTAACTGTGAAAATTTGAAATAGTAGCCTAATATTAATAATAAAGATAACAATAGAAATAACAACAATAATAACAATGATAAAAAAAATCATAATAAAGGTAATGACATGAAAAATACCCATTAATACAAAAATACTAATATGTGTAAATACAAATTAATGGTTATCTAATAGGAACTATAATTTACAGCTAGCAACAGCATGTCAATAAATGAATGTGATTATACATACTGTCAGACCAGATGATCCACAGCCATTACTTGAAGGCTTGTGTTTGGGATTTGCAAGAGGCTTGCTATCTGTAGGAAGAAATATCATTAAGAAATGTGGTACTGTTGGTCTGATCAAAAGTATGCTGTATACAGAAACAATACCACAACAAAAGGTGACAATAGTCCCAATGAAAATCCAAATGTAAGATACATCTGTACCTCTTGACTTCACATCAGAATTTAAGTTCAGCAACTTTAGTAAGTAGCTACTTATTCTGCAGCTTACTCAGCTAAGGTCTTTTTCAGAACACTGGTACTTAAAGCTGACTAATCTCGTTTAAAGTAGAATTTTTATCCCATGAGTTTGAATTTAAGTTGTTCTACCCAAAAGACCTGTGTTAGGGCTTCTAATTCTTGAATGCTGTGTTTCCACTCTTGCCTTTGTGAGACCCTTGCTTTCACAACAGCTAGCTCTTTTCTCTCCATTATTTCTCAACTTTAGGCAACTTCTAAGACCATTGAAAAAAATTTAGTGGCATGCCATGAGCAAGATTTTTCTTCAGTTGTTTGAATGCCTCATCTTATTCTTCTTTCCTCAATAAGATCTTAACTTAAGCCATTAATTCAAATAATAATTCCCCATTTTCTTAATGGTTAAGGATATGGAGAGAATAGTACTGGGAGCTACCCCAGAAAGGTCTTAATTCCGTAAATCTACACTTAGTAAGGGCTGTTTTTATTATTCTGTGGCTTAGATCCAATATGGTCAAAAAGTAATTTGCAGAACGTGCTGCCTGCAAAGTCCCCCAGGTTTTTGCATATACTGGTAGCACACTAGGCACTACACTTAGCTGATTTGGCCATATGCCCAGACTTTAAACATGTGAAATCTTCAATGTCACTCTTAGCAGAGATCTTAACATGAGATTCAACATTAAATGTGGCATTATGACTCTTACCAAAATGGTTCTTTAGTAACAGTTGACAGAAGTTATCAAGTTTCTAAAATGTTCATGGCCTCTCAGAAAAGGGTGTTTTTTTCAGTTCCTGTGCAAGACACAGAGGCATGTTGTTATTTGAATTTCTTAAACAAATTGAACTCATTAGCCATTTTTTTACCCTTTAAGATTTGAATTTGACAAATTTTACTGTACATAAAATAATTTATCAGAGATCAGATGAAGTGAAAATACAAAAGTGATAAAATGTAAAAAAATCAGGCCAGATTACCAAGTTTTGGCATTAGAAAAACTACCATACTGAGATGCAAAAAAGTAAATGTGAAAATGCCATTGAGACTGGGCAAATCACTTAATTATTTTTCGTTTGTGAGAAAACAGTCAAGAATCAACAAGCACTCTCACTGCTCATAAAGAGGATTCATAGTTTTTTTCCCTCCAGTGAAAAATCAGCTGTACAAAAACAGAAATTTAAAGATATAAAAACACAAGATATCATAAATATTGTTTAATGATTTAATTGATTTGTTAAAAATACTAAATACATATTGTACAAATCATTCTCAACATGATACACTAGTGAAGGATAGGATAACTTGGAAGTCAATTTCAAGAAATCGTCCAACACATGCTAGCATGTAAACCGGACGTTAAACCGAATATGATGATGATGATGATGATACACTCCAAAACAAATAATATATATTAATGATGTTGGTTAATATTTAGTTTTTTTATATCTCCCTGGTAAAAAAGCCTTTTAGATCTAAAATTATTTCTGGTAAGTCACCAAATGTAAACCAATTTTTATAAGCTATATGCTTATGACAAATACTTTATATACCACCAAAACCTAAAATTTCATGGAGCCTTTATATGAGGTGGGCAGCAACAAATACAATCTTTCATTTTGAGCTTCAACCTAAAAATAATTGCCCGCAGAGGTTATTACCTCATTTTGGATTGCAATAACTTCCTCTGTATACAACATATACCTAACATCTTCTTTGTCAGAGATTTTTTCTTTTAATACCCATTATATTTGTTCATTTACCATCACTTTTATTACTAATGAGCTTCCTTAAAAGCCTTTAGCATTGACATGGTTTAAATTATAGGCCCATATATATATATACATATATATATATATATATATATGTATTGTTTCAAAAACTTGGATACTGGTATATATATACAAAATAGAAGCCTTAACATCTGCCTGTTTGGAGTTTACTCCTAATACTATACATATATCATATGATAGCTCTAATATTCTTATATTATTGAGCACTGTCGATAGCTAATAATTACTTCGATACTAGTACATATGTGAATAAATATATTTGTATAATTTTGTGCATTCGTATCAAAAAGTGCTCAATGCATATAGCAGAGCGATATACATAAGGTAAAACACGAAAAATAAGAACTATGATTACAACTAATAGTTTCACGATATTTTGATCATCATACAATGAAATATATATTTCTAGTAATAAGTACAGGTTGATTTTGTAGCAATCGCTAAAAGGCTTGTTTAGGTACCAAAATGAATGATTGCCAAGTACCTCAACTCATTCAAAATGAATGATTTTACTTACCATATGGGCATTTAAAAAAGCACTCACCACCATCACCAAGTTGTGCTAGCATTTTAGCAAGATCACCAAAGTCAGCGCCACAATAACTTAAATTTCCCAAAAACACAAACAAAAATTGAAACGTTAAGTAAAGAATGTTCTGTTGCGTGATCACCATCTTGTAAAATAAATATTTGATATTGAAGTATTCCTTTTTACTGTGAAGCTAGTGTTTTAACAAAAAACCCCTTTCTTTCTTCGTAAGAACGATTTTCGAGCATTTATTTATTTATCTATTAAAGGAAGCTTTTTCTGGCATATCCGAAAACGAAAAGAGACGCGATCTGACGTTTTCTTCCTTCTTACCTTTTCAACCATCACTATCTTCCTTTTCCTGCAAACCTCAGGTTTTCTTCATTACGTGTAAAGTTGTGGTTGATCCCATCTTGCAGGTGGCATATAATTATTTGCCTTCCATTCGGATGCAGCTTTCTTGACTTCGACGAGATCAAAAGAATAGAATAAAAGTGTGGAAATATTGTTGTTGTTGTTGTTGTTGTTGTTGTTGTTGTTGTTGTTGTTGTTGTTGTTGTTGGGTAAGCTGCTCGAAACAGATTCGAAGACCACCGGGGTGGTCTTCGAATCTGACTTGATCTTGATCTTGATCTGGACTCATGAAACAGGAAAAAAGCCTCCCCTCACCGCCAAACAAGTGAATATCGATACCCCACAGCAACGCCCCCCCCCCCAGTATGTATCTGTGACCAAGTGCTTAGGTTGCACCGGGAATATCTCTTCTAACTACAGGGGCGTCGAAGACTTTTCCTGGTTGGTTTTTCATTGGTGAGATAGAGTCAACAGTTGTTATCTTACCACACGAGGTTTCCCAGGATTACTCCTGGGTGACACCTATACACACCAGCAAGGACGACACTAAAAAGCACAGCAACCCACAAGCAAGGCAGATCGGTTTGGAAAGAAACCATGTACAATAAACCTTCACTTACCACTGGGGGCGGCACAAGTTCCAAAAAATTCTTCAAATCGACGAAGAACCAGATTCGATATCACATGGACAACGAGATTGATTTCTTCGATGGTACGGAAGAACAGCTTGAAACGAAGGCTATTCGTTACCAACCAGTCAGGAAAATCTGGCTAGTCAGCATCCAGGCGTCATCACGTGGAGGTTGTCTTCTTGGACGCCCTGGAAATATTGTATGGCCCCAGGGCTGGATCTGGGTGGTTTTAGGAAGCCCAGGACCCCCCTGCCCCCAAAACTTACAACACAAAAAGTGCCCTAGTATATATTTTTTAAGCACTCAATTAGTATATTTTTCAGAACTGATTATGTATTTTTTTCAAAAGGATTAAATAGAGCTAAGACTCACAACACAGAATCAAACATGATTTTTTTTTTAATTTTGCCCTTGAGTTGGCGAAGAAAAGCGTATTTTCCTGCCTTCGACCTTTGACACCTTGAAGAGTCACAAGACGCCCCCAATAAGGCCAAATACACTAAGGCAAAGGGAGAGAATGATTGGAATAGAAAGGCAGCATGGTAGTCAAATTAGCTTGAGTTGATTTCAAGGAGACAGCGATTAGTAATAGATATAATAAGCACGAGACACCGAGAAAGTACTTCCTCTGTACCTGAGGTTATATTTTTTCCAAAAACAATGGCCAGTCAATTTATTTCATGGGGAAACAGATATGGGAATAAAAATGTTTTTGTAAGGAATGAAAAAATAAAATTTCTTTCATTTCGTCAGTATAAAGAAGAAGAAGTACAAAAAGGCATAAAATAAAATTGGCAAGCAAAGGTTCATTTTTGTCTCATTGTTGTCATTTGTTACTCTTTTGCCCTTACTTTTCCATTAATTTGTCATTTGAAGGCGTTGTTATATGAAGACATGGTTTTTCTGTAGGCACAAGGTCTTCTTTGAGAACGCCTTTTTTTAACATTTACTAGGTACAAATATAATTGTTTTGATGTTAACCTATGAGGCACGCAAGGCTCTCCTAACACAACACACCCTAAAAATGTCAACACTCTTTTCGCAAGCTTTCTGCATCCTGATTTTTATGCACCATTATCTGTTATTAAATGCAGTGTTAATACCACTCGAAGCTTCGTTCGATTTCTGATTGCTTTTTTCCGAGAGTTGTTCCCAACGTATCCACTGATCCCCTAGCTTTTACAAGTCTTTGTCTTATCTCAGGTGTACCATTATTGACCTTGTTATTCATACGAGGGAGAAAATTAAACTGTTGAATTTTATCAATTTCTTTACCATTAAGTATGGTGTGACCTTAATTATCATCTCTTGCGATTATAAGTACCTTAATTTGCGCTAGATTTAATCATAGCCCTTCCCTGTCACTGTGTGATTATTAAAAACTTTTACACTTCTTCAGTAAAATATGTGAATGCCATGCTATTAGCATATGGCAGGGTGGTTATCTTTCCCTCTCACCAATCTTAACTTTTCTTTCAAATATTCTGTTGCTTCCTTTCTTGCAACGTCGGCGTACACGATGAATAGATGTGGTGAGACTTTTCATCGTGGGCCATTTCTAGACTTAGATAAAACCAATTCGTTTTCCCGGATTGTCTTTATATGCTTCTGTTTTTGGTACAAAAACTGATTAAAAGTATTTCCTATGGCAAATCGATGCATTTACTTGTAATCCACTATAGATGAGTTTTATGTAATGTTGTGCCGCAGTCCAATAAGTCTTAAAAGAGATTAGTGTGCATTTTTATATCAGACAGCTGTTCTCGAGTTCTTTTTCTATTCCAAAAACTGCTGGCACGTTGGGCCCCTTAATCTTACTTTTGTATACTTTCTCGAGTATCACCTTGAAGAAAACTTTATTTCCATGAGTTGTCAATGACATTGTTTTACATTTATATAAATAAATAAAAAATAAATAAATATATTATATAAGTATATTTATGTGATTTATTGATTGATTTATTTATTTTTATTTATTTGTTTTTGTTTAATTATTCATTTATATATATATATATTATTTATTTATTTATTTTTGGCATCTTTAGGACATATGGTTTCAGTCTGTTCAACTACTGTACTCCTGCTGAAATATTAAGATGGAACTTGAAAGCCAAGTCAGTTACAAGGTTAAACTGTAAGTACTAAAATGAGCTAATATCTACAATGTACATGCTTTTATTTTTATGTTTTACCATCTCCGTTCAAATAGTATGTGAAAATATTGCCACCTGAATCTACCCTGAAGAGCTTTCAGTATTAATCGGGGTAGCCTAGATGCTGCGTAAAAGATCTATCTAACTAGACTGCGTGTATTACAGAATTGATTAGAGTATGTACATTGACATACACATTTATCATGAAGTACATTGATAAATGGATTCCTTGAGCCATTTCTCTTTTAAGTGACTTTCACACACTCTTTTAAGCTGCTCGATGAAAAGAGATTTTCTTTAAACAATAAACTGTACTTTGTGGATTTTTGTGTTAGTTTGGTTTCTAGGAAGTTAGTAGTAAAGCAAGGTTACCAGGCATAATGACACAAATGAAATGTTATGACATATTTTATTACGCCGCATGACTTTCCAAAAGTAGGTTTATGTCCCGAAGGTGAGATTACCTGTTAAACTCATTTTCTTCCTACATTGAACATTAGTAAGCTAACTTTTAGTTTGCTTAAATATATGGGTGTTTTGTTTTATAAGAATCTTCCGTTAGTCCAGATGCAACCCATTCACGGAATGTTTAATTATTTCTAATCCTCTTTACATATGATACTTAAAGTATTATTGTTAATATTGTTTCAACATACTTCTTGTAACGAGAATTCTGGAAGTCTATACTCTGTCTGCAACACTCTAGACTTCTAAAATTACAGGGTTTTTTCTTTTTCCTTTGGCTTCAGTAACATAACGACTCAGTGTAATTTCGGTAGAATAATCAGTGTACAAAGCGCTAAAATATACTGGAATTTATTTTGAAAATTGACTAAATCCGAGCTAATTTTGGGTCCAAGCTGAAGGTGCAGGACAGATTTGGGGTTTTTTTGGTCATTTTTGACTCATGTCTTCCCCAAAACTGTGTCCAACCTTGATATTTGTGTATATCTCAAGTTAACCTATGATAAAATTTAAATATATGGAATTGGTGAAGTCAGCTATTTATCTGTCATTCAAACACCAATGTATTTAATATGCAAACCTTCTATCCACATGATGTTTATCTGTCAACTAACACAGATATATGTAAATGTATTTCGTAGACTGTATTTTCACATAATTACTTGCGTATGAACATATAAATGTACATTTATAATTATGTGCATACGGAGCTACAATATATGTGAACTAATTATGGCCATCGTTTATTTTTTCCAATTTTTTTTTCATAAATAAAAATATTGAATACTGTTCTGTTTTAAGCAAATTTAGGCTGTGACAAAAAAATTATTTTTCACAATTTAACAGTGGGGATCAATAATTCATGTACCGCAAGGGTTTGGGGTCAATTTTCAAATGAAAAAAATGACTTCAGTGTCACTTTAGCATTGTAACCACTTTTCTATGCGACAGGGCTTTTCAGAAGGTTTGAAATCTGTTTTCTTTAACAATTGGCATTCTGTATCCACCTTCATGGTATCGCCTGATATCAACCACTAAATTTGCTGTCTTTTTTGAGACACTGTCTTCGTTTGTTGATATTCTTTAGGTCTCGTGTTCAAGTAAAGTAGCAAAACAGTTCTATGCTTCATTTCCGCATTATATCCGAATGAAAGCAATGACATAGCGACTTGCTGTTAAAATAATTGTCATCAGAGGGCGTAGCAAAGCGATCAAAAGCTGGTGATCTGAGCCTGTAATCAGTTCTTAAATAGTATTTATCGAGTTCTATTCTACCGTTTCTCCTTTTCATTCAGCATGATAAAATGAAATAAGTTTTTGTAGCTGCCTTCAAAAGAAGCCCAAGTAGGTATTCTCGATTCATCATTTATAGGAGTTTTTTTGTAATGAACAAATTATTCTTCTCACAAAGTTGATATCATTCGCCATTTTTATCTACCCATCCTCTTTCTTTATTTTTAATACCACTTCATATAATGTATATCGTCGATGCACGCCTGCCCAAGTCTTCCATGGCGTTTTCTTCCATCAATAGCCCCCACAGAGTTACTCATAACAAATCTCCACCATTTCTCCTTATTATGTGACCAGCATATCTAATTTCTATGCACTAATTCTGTCAACAACTTGTTTGTTGTTAATGCCATTCATTCGAATACTTCTTTGCTAGTTACATTCTTTTTCTAGCTTATTTGTACCATTTTTCTGCAGCACCAAATCTCAAAGGGATCTAATCTCTTCATGATATTTTTTGTGAGAAGCGATATTTTACCGACATATGCCAGTGTTAAAAATACATAGCATCTCGTTAATAATAGTTCTAATTTTGTTTTGAATACTCAAGCCTAAATGACTTACCTGCTTTATCTTTCGTAAGAAAAAAATAATCACAGATTGTGCTTCAGATCAATCTGAGAGCTTCAGATCTTGAGCATAAATTTCTTTGTAATTTTCATTTGACAAAGCTACAACATTCATTCAGTTTCTAAAATAGAAGGATTGCTTTACAAAAGTTCTCTTCTATACTGGAGAAAGACCAAAAGATAATTGAACCAGAAACCAGGTCACTGAACATGTAATTATGGATTCGAAGCGCTCCTATTTAAAAGTTTAGAGGGACAGAAAAGTCACGGTAAGGTTTTCATAGCTTTAAACAGATGTTTTGCTTCTTGTGATAATGCTGAAGCACTTTAGCTCCGAAAAAGGTCTGATTACCAGGAATTTCAAGGAGCTTAGTTTAAAAAGTATACCCCAAGGGATATACAACATGTGATGTCAAGTTTTTTATGTTCTGTAATTTAGAAACATTCTGCCAATCCAACAAACTTGAATCCGATTTTTTTTCTCTGCCTTTTTCAACTTGGAACGAAAATAGCAGCATTTTAATAGTGGTTCTTGGACTGTTTCACGATATTACCTATAGTTTGCATGATATTCTTAAATTTCTAGTTTTATGTATTTACTAATTCTGTTATGGGTTGACCTCGTCACTGCACTATATTTTTACTTTCAATAAATCGTTAAACCTATGTAGCTGAGCAAGATTTGCTTCAACTTTTGGGCTCGGCTCGGATCAAATAATTTATTATTTACTTTTCACGTTTTTGAACAAGAAAAGTGATTAAGAGCTACCCTATTCATTAGAAGCCAACCATGAGCAAAGTGCTGAAAATTCTATACTTCAGAAGTGTAGTAGAAAATGTACTTTTGTATAGTTCTCAAAGCTGGACTCTTACAAGACGATGAAAAAACATCTTGCTGCAACCTGTACTAGATTGCTGAGAAAGGTTTAATAAATAACCTGTAAGAGGAAAAATATCAACAAAGAACTATATATCTGCCTATACCCTTTAAGAGATACTATCCGAACAAGAATGCTAAGATTCATGGAACATGTTTGGCGAAGACAAGAAGAAACGTTACATCAACTGCTATTCCGGAAACCCATGCAGGGTAAAAGACCAAGATGTCGTTCACAGAATACGTGGGTAGCAAAAAGGAGATACGTATGACAGAAATTGAGGGGCGGTCAGAGTGGAGGAAGATTGTAAAAAGACTCCAAATGCGCTAGAACCTTAGTTAAGTTTTTTCGTTCTATTAACAAAATTTTAATTAGTCTGACCTGTGGCAAAATTGTAAAAACCAATCTAATTGGTTTCATAAATGCTCATATAGCACTACAACATGACCATTTCAAATTCCACTAATTAATATACATATTAAAAGAAGAATTGAACTTGTGTTTTAACGTAACAACGGCCAGTCTATTGTAAATGTAAGTTATTTAAGCAAAATATCGGTAAATCAGAGTTCCACTTTCGAATCACATGCACCTTTTAGCTTCTACCATAAATGATAGAACATCTGTCAAGTCTTGGGCTGCTGATGTGTGGAAACAGCGATGGAGTAATACATACAACCGGCTTTCCCGATTTATTCCTGAACCTACGGTGAAACCTCCAGGACATGACCTGAAGCGTGAACAATGTGTGCTTTTAAATAGTTTACGATCTGGATATGGACGACACCCCGAATTCATGCATAGAACTGGTCTGAGGGGCAATCCATTTTGTCGTTGTGGTGAAATTCAATCCTATCAACACGTATTGATTTGCCAAATGATAGATATTCAAGGTGATATCAAAACCGTTGTTGAGGACTTCCGTTTTGTAGCTCAATGACAATGTCTTAGATATTTAGCTTTTTTGTTGATCTTACGCATATATACAATTCCTGAACCTACGGTGAAACCTCCAGGACATGACCTGAAGCGTGAACAATGTGTGCTTTTAAATAGTTTACGATCTGGATATGGACGACACCCCGAATTCATGCATAGAACTGGTCTGAGGGGCAATCCATTTTGTCGTTGTGGTGAAATTCAATCCTATCAACACGTATTGATTTGCCAAATGATAGATATTCAAGGTGATATCAAAACCGTTGTTGAGGACTTCCGTTTTGTAGCTCAATGACAATGTCTTAGATATTTAGCTTTTTTGTTGATCTTACGCATATATACATATATACATATGACATTGTCATATAAATATATATATATATATAAATAAGGGATACAAATTTACGTCTGAAATATATTCTTTTGTACCCCGTATCATATTTTCAAGTTATTTAAGGAGAGATTCTCTTAAAGGAGTACCGGTAGCTGCACATTCTCTTGAATTGGAATCATTTTTACAATAAAAGTATATAATAACTTTTGTGAATAGTGACCGTGTTACAGGTTGAGAATTTTCCGGCATTAATGTCTGAAATAGAAAACGTTTTCAATTAGGAAATTTTTAGTATCAATAACCAAATTGACACTTTGCCCAAGACCTATTGACCTTCCTGACACCAGGAAGGTCAATAGGTCTTGTGCAAAGTAATAGGAATATCGTACTAGCCTCCTTTTCGCATCGAATTTCAACAGGATTAACAAGGCTCAAGTTTCTTTAAAGCGGAATATTAAGAATACAATTACTAGGAGGAACACTGTAACACCACTTGAGTAATACTTGAAAATGGGCTTGCTCGTGTGTGAGAGGCCAGAAAACAAAAAGAATTTTACCAGTTATATTCAATTTGTTAGCATTGATGAGTGAAAAATGTCTAAAAAGTTCAGAAGAAAGAACATAGTTATTACAAATTGAATTGTTTAACTGAAAAGGCTAATGTCCTTCTGAATACCACCTGATTCATGTGGGAATTTAATTTAATGTCTTATGGTTGTCTGCTAGTTTATTTCTATTAAACCTGTAGAAAGCCTATACAATTCTAATGTTGTCTTCCCCATGGTCACTTTGGTTCGTTTAATCTTTTTCACCTCGTTCAGTTGTTTTTTAGGTGCATTTTTAAAAAAATCTTCTTGAATGGGTTATGATATTGACCCAATATTTAATTTCTTAAAACACTTAACTTTAAGCGGTTCAATCTGCCTCAGAAATATTTTTGCTTGATCTGCGTTCTTCTGGTCTTCCGTAGCTGTTCATTTCGGCGCTAACTACAAGTTGTTCTGCATCTGAAACCCCTTCTACCAGTCCGTTTAGTTTCTTAGGCGTACACAGTTTCTTCCAATAAGGAAGAACATAGCTGACTATTCGTCATTTGCACTGATAAACATAATTTCTACACAAGAAATGATGGCAACTATTCCCAATCTTTTTTTCTTCTCATGGAAATTCTCTGTGGTAGTCATGTGGTAGTCATGTGGTAGCCATGTTGTAGGTATATGGTGGCCATGTGGTAGTCATGTGATTTATTTACCATGATAAACATTAAGTGCCAGTCTTTTACGTCACTTTGACTTGGAATAACCAGCAATATATGCACTAAGTCTTAGAAACGCCATTTAGGAAGCAATCGTCCTACTTCCTTTGCAAGTTGCTTAGAAACTGAGATTAATGACATACAAAGCGCTTAGCTATTCTTAAATAAATATGCTATGTTTCAAACTGGATGCTTTCCACACACGAAACTTGAGAAGAATTCTTGGAATTACATGGAGGGACAGGGTCACCAATGAAGAAATTTATAGACGAACAGAGCAAGGGCAATTACACAAGAAAGTAGAAGAGAGACGATGGAGACTTGCAGGACATGTGCTCAGATTACCACCCAGCAGATACGCGAAGCAAGTAATGAAATGAAAACCTGTAGATGGAAGCAGACGAAGAGGCAGACCTGTGAGAACGTGGCAAGCTACATTCAGGAGTGATGTGACTGTACGAGGGCTGTCTCCCAGAATAAATACATTATATTTTGACAACAACAACTCTGGAAATGTACATAATTTTCTTTCATAAGAAATTAAATCATAAAATAAATTAAGTCAGTCTAAGTTAACAACGGATCTCCATGATGATATTTAACATATTTAACTAGACTTCCAAACCTTACCATACATTCACTATACAATCATTTACAAGTGCAGACTTTCAAACAGACACTAGAACAGCTATGATACAGTAAAGCATCGCATCTTGCCATTCAAGTTTGTATTCTTTGCATTCCTTGATCTGTTTAAAATCAATTTTATGTTTGTAAAATGATAAAATGTTTTGATTACATAATATCACTTTGAGTAGACCCAGCAATATATCATAGGAAGTGTTTTGGGTTAAGGTAGATAGTTTTTGTTTGCTGTCCAATACATTCTACAAAACTCAATTACAGATCAACATCTAGAGAAGCACAAACATAGAAATTTGGCAGCAGAAATCAGAAAGCATTTTCAGCGTTGCATCTAATACTTCTGAATTTGTCTGCCTAAATCGTGTCTGAGCATCATCTACCAGATGACCACAGACCGATATCATTTCTTGGCATTAAGTTTGTAATAATTATGTACTCGATAATGTTCTTAGAAGCAATGTTCTGCTTTGTATCACATTGCATGACATTTTGTATAGTTTAACTGAAAATCTGTTTTAGAACCTTCTTACAGAGGGCCCAAAACAAAAACATATTACTATACTGTCAATTGAAGTGGAAATATGAGTACATCTTTTAATATACAAACTAACGGAGAGTATCATTTNAGAAATCAGAAAGCATTTTCAGCGTTGCATCTAATACTTCTGAATTTGTCTGCCTAAATCGTGTCTGAGCATCATCTACCAGATGACCACAGACCGATATCATTTCTTGGCATTAAGTTTGTAATAATTATGTACTCGATAATGTTCTTAGAAGCAATGTTCTGCTTTGTATCACATTGCATGACATTTTGTATAGTTTAACTGAAAATCTGTTTTAGAACCTTCTTACAGAGGGCCCAAAACAAAAACATATTACTATACTGTCAATTGAAGTGGAAATATGAGTACATCTTTTAATATACAAACTAACGGAGAGTATCATTTTCTAAGCATCTTCAATCTTTAATAAAACACTAAGCGATTTCCATTCGTCTGGATATCTGTAAAAATCTTTTCTCTGCCCTCTCCCAAAGGGCAAAGAATAGCTTCAAAGATATCATACTGAATGCATTTTTTGATATTGGAATGAACCTACATCATACAGCAATGGCAGATAATTCCTTCAGCAGATTTGCATCGGTTATTTCTGCCGCTGACAACTGTATAATGCTATGGCAAGGGTCTCTCGCAAGGAATACAAGAAAATTGGCAAATCTATCGTCATATCACCTAATGCTATTTAAGGAATCTCAAACAAGTCATAGACGTTGTGATCCATATGGAGCATTTCTGTAATGATAACTGTTATAGCTATTCCATCGAAGTTTCAAATACTTCAGCCAATAAACCGACAGGAAATTGAAAGTGGAGTGATTACAGAGCCTCACTCTAAAATAAATTAGCAAATTAGTACAGCATATGCAGGATCATATAAAAACAGATATGCTAGGATATGATTCATATCATTATACGTTTCATGTTTAAGGATTCGTCCTACAAGGCTAAAATAACAACAGGTCAAATCAATTGCAATTAAGACCGAGACGAAATTTTATAGGGGGATATTGCAACTACTTCNGAAGTTTCAAATACTTCAGCCAATAAACCGACAGGAAATTGAAAGTGGAGTGATTACAGAGCCTCACTCTAAAATAAATTAGCAAATTAGTACAGCATATGCAGGATCATATAAAAACAGATATGCTAGGATATGATTCATATCATTATACGTTTCATGTTTAAGGATTCGTCCTACAAGGCTAAAATAACAACAGGTCAAATCAATTGCAATTAAGACCGAGACGAAATTTTATAGGGGGATATTGCAACTACTTCTTTCTATCACTAAGTTTTCGATTGCTTTTCTTAATCAAGAAAATGATCCTGAATATGCCCTATTAAAACATACATTTCACAACAAATTTTACAACAGACGTTTAACAAAAAGAAAATTCTATCAAAAATGCAAACAATAAATCATTCGACAGGATAAATGAGAGGTCGAAACTTCAACCATGATGACGTTATTGGCAGCAAAACAAGAAAGATCAATAACATGCAATGTTGTTGATCTTTCTTCATCATTTCTTTCCTACATAAAGGGAATGAATATAGCATTGCCTTCATAAATGCCCATAAAGGTGTAGTTTTGGGATATCCTAGTCACTTTTGTTTATTGATGCATATTCTAAAGTAGTCCAATCTTCTTTGCATTTTACATTAATATACATTAGATTAATACAACACCTTTACGTACGTTTAACACAAAAATAATAAATTTACTTACATTTACAGATACTTATCACAATTTGTATCAGTTATTTATTCGTCCACAACTTTAATCTTTCGTTCAACAATAAAGTTTATAAAAGAGTTCGTCATCAAGGATATCTAACTTTTCTTTCTTAATTGTTGGTTCCTCTTCTGATCCAGACAGATCTTCCTCTCTTTTCCTTTTCAGCCTATTTGATTGCAGTGCATCTTTACTATCGTTTCCTTTCAATGAAACTGAGGGGGGTATCATATCATGCATGCGGAGTGGTTGAGTACGATCAAGTTCTTCCATCATTTTGTCTATTTCAGCACCAACTTCAAGAGCGATTCTAATTTTCATACGGGTTATGGCAGAGAGGTCAAAGGATTGCTTCTTTTCCTCTGTTGCAATACCTAAATGAAAATATGAAAAACAGCAAAAAATATAATTGTGGCTCTTCATATCATTAGTAGGTATCATTACATTTAACACTAGTAATCTGTACAATGTATATCTCTAAATGAATATACAAGAGACAAAGAGGAAGTAAAACCCATTTAATCATATAGAAATCGCAAAACAAAGTAATGCCGGATGTCATTTGAATGGATACCATTGATAACCAAATTAAGAAGTTGCCCTAAATAAATCTCATTTCAAGATCATCTATCCCAGTTTATAAAATACATTACAGAAATGCATAACAGAATTAATACTATCTAATAAATACTGAAAGATTCTCTTTTACAACACCATTTAATAATGTGTCAACGTCTTAAATAAATGATTTGTTTCATTTATCTTCACATAATGGATCTTCAAGCATTACATTATGAAATGTTTGCAAATCTCACAAACTAGAATGATATTGGCAAACAGCACTTAACATTTGCCCAGAAGAATATACACCCAATTAGGGATAGCTGCATTTATTTTCAAACTTGACTACACCAAAGCGTTCGACATACTATCCCTCAACAACCTTTTCTACAAATTCCACCAATGCGAAATACGAGGCAAAAAAAAGTTAATATCTAAAACATTTCTCTGGCGTGTAGTACAAGGGACAATACTATTTTTGTGGCATAGAAGTGATCTTCAATGTGCCCATCCGACTGTATTGTTTTGCCAATGAGTGCATTTCATAAAGAACCATTATGTATAACAAGGATCAAGAGAGTTGCAAAGCTATCTCAACAGTACATGATTGTACAGTGTAAACAATTTGACTTTCTTCATGTATATCTTTTAAGTTAGACTTTAAAATATGGAATATTGAAAGCTTTAAAAAGTACTCCATAAAAGGACTGCTTTAGCACGTAAACCTACCTTTCTCTCCCGCAATTTCTTTTTTCATTGGTTTGATACTTTCGTCCTCAAACGTATCTCGCCAAAACAATACGAGATTTCCATCTTGAAATTTACTTTCAGAAGAATTTGATTCCATGGAACTATCCTGGAAATAATTTTTGTGTGATACAATGTTGAAAGGTAATTTCAAGTTTTCCAATGTCAATTCATTTTCCATCTGATCTGATGCCACTATTTCTTTATTGAGAAACAGCCAATTTCTTATATCTTTACAACGAATGCGGATGATTTCTTTGTACATCAGTAGCTCATCCTAATAAAAAAGATTAAATGATGCTTGTTATTGATCTGCAAAGAAAACACATTTCATCTGAACAGTAACAAAACCCTTTTTATTTCTTATTCTACTCTGCTGTAATCATGATCTTAATTATTAGCTCATTCTGATAAAGTTCAAGTTAATAGATATCCCATCCACTGCTTTGAATAAGATAATCAAATTTAAATGCGTGGTAACCACATAACAGAGAAACAAAATACACCAGAAGTGTTCTTTACTATAAACGCCACTCCTTTAAGTGGCACAGAGCAGGAACCAGATACATTTTTATATACAATTGAATGATTCAAGCATTTGTAATCTAGGTTGTTTTGCAACATATGATAAAATACCACTTCAAATTAAATGCAAAATCAACTTCCTCGAATGACAAGTTCGGAAAACTCTTGGCGTATGATTATAAAGACCAACATCAAATCAAGTCGTTATCAAACAGTGAAGGTAAAATTCGAGGCTGCCCTTTCTTCATTTAAATTTCAAAGAATCCTAACTTTTCACAAACTACCAAGAGAATTATGGATTTTGAATAACTTCTCATCTCAAGAGTTGGCTATAAATATCAAGCTCATTTGATTTCTTTAACAAATTTTTGTTACTTTTCTTCATTTACTGATATTCTACTCCTAATAGACTAATAATAACCTATTACTCATAATTTTGTTGATTTTGTTTTACAGCACTTTGTTGATAGTAGTGTAAATAATTTTGCATCGTAAAATTGAGCAAGTCATCGTTTGTAAGTAATTGACAATAATAATAATACTAAAAATAATGAAATAAGCGAATAATGTCATATGGCAATATGGCATTTCATAAAAGTAGCCTCCAAGCATCTCTACATTTCCCAGCACAAAGAAACTTCACTTATTAGATACTCTTTTAAAATGCCTATTTGAAAAACTAGTTCTTTTTCTGCCTCTTAAGTAACGATGAAAAGTACGTTAATTAAGAAGGAACGAAAATAATAACAATATTTATCAAAGATATTCTCGAAACGTACGTACCTCATGGTATTCTTTTCCTTTCTCCGAATTGTCTTTACTTGGATACTCGAATAGACGGAAGTTTACAAAGCATTCACCGGATATCTCATCGCACAGAATGGCTTTTATTTTAGCAAATGCAAAAATTCCCTTCGTGAATACTTCATAAATTTGTCCAACTTCAAAACTGAGAAATTTACAATCCAATGAAACATTGAACTTTGAATATCGAGATATTTCGCTATTAAGTTTTCCCTTGAATCCTTGAACCTAAAAGGAAATAAAAAAAGGAGACNCAATATTTATCAAAGATATTCTCGAAACGTACGTACCTCATGGTATTCTTTTCCTTTCTCCGAATTGTCTTTACTTGGATACTCGAATAGACGGAAGTTTACAAAGCATTCACCGGATATCTCATCGCACAGAATGGCTTTTATTTTAGCAAATGCAAAAATTCCCTTCGTGAATACTTCATAAATTTGTCCAACTTCAAAACTGAGAAATTTACAATCCAATGAAACATTGAACTTTGAATATCGAGATATTTCGCTATTAAGTTTTCCCTTGAATCCTTGAACCTAAAAGGAAATAAAAAAAGGAGACAAATTAAGTAGCGACGTGACAGTTATGTTCATTACACTTTACATTGGATGACACAAAATTAGAATATAAGAATAATGTTAGAAAACAAAAGTATCTATTATCAATTGGTATTATTTTGTATTTTTGTTCTCAACACCTTGACACTGTTGGTTCACTTAGGTAGTGACCAAATAATAATAAATTCCTATTCTGAAAGTCGAAAAAATTAATAACAAGAAAGGCATTAACGTTATCTATTTTAACTTCTTATCGAAATTCAGATATGGATACAGTCATTACATAAATACAATTTAATGATCAAACTATGGAGGTTTGGAAATATTACTGTGCGTTCTTCTAATAACTTAATTAGGCACATTAAATACCATTAATTTTAATGATCAATACAACATTTCTGACATGAGAGGACGTAAAATATGTATGAATATCGTAAATATCAATAAAAATACAAAGTCCATGTCAAATAAGACAGAATTATATTTGGTGGGTACTGAATTAATGTTCAACGTTCTAAAATTTCCATTCTTGTTCCTATCGTCTTCCTTTTTTGCATCAATGTTCTTCCTGGAAACGTGGCAACTGAGCTCATCAATATCTATTCGCATCACACTACCTTGCCTTTCGGACCTGAAAACAAGTCAACTATACAAGTCTATTTTGTAGAAAAATGTCAGACGTGCGGTAAAGTTAGTCTGACCTTAAGGCCGTCCAAAAATGTGTAAGGAAATGCTTTGTTTCTTTGAATGCAACAATAAGGCATCCGATAGAAAGCTTGCCCCTTGATTTACTCCAATGTTTGTGGGAAATCGCTGGATTCCCATACCCTGATCAGGCTGTTTTCTCTCTTGAGCAATACCCATCAATGAAACTACTTGGTTGTTCATTTTCTCTTTCTTTTTCTTGCAGTTCCTATATTCATTCTATTCATACGCCCGCCCCTAGCAGTTGATTACCTGAATCGAACTACAGAGAACTAGAGAAAACTAGATAGACGTATTTATAACTTGATATGTCCAGATCTTTGGTGTTCATTTTTAGCCTTTATCTCACTGATAAATGTGTCTTCCAAGAAGTGTACGTATAAGCTATCCTCGCCAGTAGTAGTTCATTAATCTTCATCTCATGTGACTTATTTCTCTCAATGTCTTTATCCTTAAGCAAATGTTACTTCTTATTGCAACAAATCGTCCTATCAATGTAGTCTTTTTCCTCAAACAGTCGGGTTATCAAACTGATTCACTTCTGAGTGTTTTCCTTCAACCTTCTCTTTTCCTTTCTCTGATTTGAAAATTTTTAATCTAAAATCAATTCTCGTCTTAGCTCAATGCCTTCCATGTTTCTTCATTGTTATAAAATGGTAAAAATAATCTCTTCAAATGCCCGATGGAGAAATTGTTGATGAATTCGAAGTGTTTGACTTAAACTCAACTTTTGTTATTGCTGTTATCAATATATGCTATTATTGTTAATCGTGTAAATATTTATTAAATATCAATTAAATTTTAAAAAGTTATGTTTGAGAGGGAGTCAAAGATATATGAACTACGACATGTAATGAATCGTAAGTTCTTCTGAGCTTCGATTCATGACATGACCAAGATCTTCTACTCTACATTAACTTGGTTTAGTTAAATCAAAACATCGTTAAATAAACCTTGCTTAACATAAAATGACCTTAGTACTTACTGTAACTCCATCCAACTCCATTTCTACTTTATTACATTCAGAAGTCTTCATTTTTTCTATAATAATCAATCCAAACTCAAATTGAATAAGGTTTCGTAAGCTAACGCTGCGTAATCAGTTGTCTCACTCAGCAAAGTGAAAACAACAAGTGATTGCTTTTCTGCAGCGAGTCTTATACTTGCTTCATATGACGTCAAATTGCACACTTGACGTAATGCTAAATGGAGATTTTACTTTGGCACCAGGCCTTCTAGTCAACCTCTTGGATTTTAGTTGTTGTGATCATCTCAATCTCTTCTCAATTTTTGCCAGACAATTTTGTAATAAAGAATAAACGACTCTGGCCATCAATTAGGCTTTACTGAAGATATAGAGGTGATACTATGTAACTGAATTCACTTGTACAAAATAGCTGCTTTACATGTACAGACGCTGGTCTATTCTAAGCTACCACAAGCACACCAGCAAACATAATTGCAAATTTAGAAATCAATGCAGGTCTTTGTACATAACATATACCCCTTTTATCAACATTTCAGTCGGTCTAATGGCCGGCAAACACAATCAAAACGTCGTAATCATCACGGTCAAGCGGAAGATGTTCTATAAATGCATCAAATTCTAATCATCCTGTTTTTTGCGTTATGTGAATGTTCCTGCAGTCTTCATCCGTTTCCTCAGGTCTATTTTGCTAATCACAAGAGGCAAGACGTTTTGTGAATTCCTTAGCCTCTTTCCCACCTGATAGCAAATACAAGCAAAATATGGGTTTGCTTGAAAAAGCTCAATTTCTTTGACTTGTAAAGCAAATATACATGNAAATGCAGGTCTTTGAACATACCATATACCCCTTTTATCAACATTTCAGTCGGTCTAATGGACAGCAAACACAATCAAAACGTCGTAATCATCACGGTCAAGCGGAAGATGTTCTATAAATGCATCAAATTCTAATCATCCTGTTTTTTGCGTTATGTGAATGTTCCTGCAGTCTTCATCCGTTTCCTCAGGTCTATTTTGCTAATCACAAGAGGCAAGACGTTTTGTGAATTCCTTAGCCTCTTTCCCACCTGATAGCAAATACAAGCAAAATATGGGTTTGCTTGAAAAAGCTCAATTTCTTTGACTTGTAAAGCAAATATACATGAGCTGATTTCCATCATATGATTTAATTTTTCATGACTTTCTTTGTGTTGCTGGTCAAGCCTGCAAGTCACTAATTTTTTTGTCATTCCTAAGAACGCAATGTCTTCTAGTTTGGAAATGCCTCCGATGGCATACTGATTCAACAATAATTTATTTTATTTAAATTATTTATGCCTCTTTACTAAAAGCAGCATGCTTGAGCTCATTTACCTAAAGATTTCTTAAGGAAAAAGCACCAGAATGACACTACTGTCTCAGAGTAACAGCTAGAGCTCCATTTTAGACATCAGTTTCTACCTCAAAAATGAACAATTTCATCCATAGCTGTAATCACTGCTTCCTGTGTTGTAGGATTCAACCATTCATAGGCGTCTATTGGCTGTTGGCTTGGTGGCGATAATTCACAAGAGGTTAGAAGCTTGATGTGATCAGAATAGGCAGGAATCTATTATCAGTAATAATAAAAGTGACAACCTCCTGTTCCGTGACTTTATTTCATGCGGCAAATGGACCTTCTGCAATGACCACAGGTGGTCAGGCCCACGACCAATAGAGCCGTCCTCTACAAACATATCCAAAAACTGGTAGACCGCTTGTTGAGAGGACACATGCTATCGTTTTCATGGAATGTTCTTCTGCTGAGCAGCTATGAGAAACAAATTTAGATGGGCATCATGTGTCTCTGGATATTGTACAAGGCTTGTCATCCTTTTTGCGGGAAACTTGATAATATTCACTATGAAGATCAATAATGCTATAGGCTTTGTTCAGAGCAATCTGGTTTTCTTTAAACTTTGATTTTTTTTTACTATTTCTAAATTATAGCCATTATTTTAACTATACATACATAGATATATAAATATATATAACTATGTATATATAAATATATATATATATATATATATATGTGTGTGTGTATTTGTTTAATGATATTAGACAGGTAGTACATGGATACCTAAGGTGTTGCTAATATCTCCGACCTGAAATTCCTGTATAAATATTAGTTTCAATAATAAGAAGGAAAAGAAGGATAAGAAGCAGCAGCTCCCATTAAAACTAGTTGGAGAGTGCTTCTTATGATGTAGAGCTACATATTACTCAATCAAGGGCACGCCATTAGTCAAACATGGATTATAAATAGGAGTTTTTTCTTTTAGATGGCGCTGCTTAATAACATTGATTTGGAGACCAGATAGAAAAATGTATTCTGAATACATTCTTGACAGAAAAACCACCGCTGTATCAGATTTAGGGCTAGAGTGTTAAGTGAGAGTTTTCTGAGCCAAGATGGAATCACCTACGTTTTCATTTGGTTGTTGATCTGGGACTGATGGTAAGTGACCAGCGTTCATTTCTTTTGTTTGTTTTACAAACAATCTATTTATAGTTTTCATTGCTTGCTTATGCACTGGTGATTTTTCGATGTAGTGAAAGGTGAAATAAATTTATCAATACGCGAGGTTTGTCAAGGCTTTTCCTGGGTAAATCTAAGATAAAGTTGTCAAAAGTAAGACGTCAATGAATTTACACCTTGTTTCGAAAAATACTGCCAGATTTTGTCTGGCGGTAAAATTTTATCCATGATAATAATTAGAAAAATATTAATAGTTTAGTAAATTATGATAAAGAATAAAAGACCAAGGCTGTAAACTAGGCTTTACTAAACTGTTAAAGATGATATTTCATAACTGGATTCACTAGTGCAAAATAACTTCTTCCCCGGAAATCAACCGATATTATTCCATTCGGGCATTCAAAGAAATCAGTCACTATTTTCCCCATTCTTTGACAACCCGAAAGTCAAACTTCGTTGCGTTAAAATATTTTCAATGGGTGAGTTTTGAGGAGTTTTTCCGAAATCGTGTGTGTGTGTGTGTGTGTGTGTGTGTAAGCTGCTGGAAGCCAAAAAAAGTTCTCCGAATCGACGACGAACCAGATTCGATATCACATGAACGACGAGGTCGATTTCTTCCATGGTACGGAAGAACAGCTTGAAATGAAGGCTATTCGTTACCAATCAGTCAGGAAAACCTTGCTAGTCAGCATCCAGGCATCACCACGTGGAGCTTGCCTTCTTGTACGCCCAGTGTGTGTGTACCAAATAGCAGTTTGGTGTTACAATATGCCAAAGTATCATTCCAAACTTGCAGTTTTAAAAACGACGATTGGGGTATGACAAGAAAAATAATTGACTGCTCCTTGCTTTGAGCTTGTTTTTCTCGTATGTAGTCCCTTTTAATGTGGCTAAAATTACATGGTTTTCTCCACTCGACTTTCAAGCATTATTGCACTTTAATGAGCTCGAATGCTGAGAATATATCTTCTTTTCTAGACACAAATTAAATTTATCCTAATTTATAAAAATTGAGACGACAAGAAATGAACAAAAAACTACCTCATATGAATCAGTCTTAAGAATCAGAAAGGTGACATATAAAGTCCAAAGCCGGGGTCTACTATTATAAAGACCATAACTATTTCATAAATATTAGAGTCTTTCCGAAATCGTATCTAGCAACTGTTATAGAGTGTTTGGTGTATGATTGGTAGAGATGCTTATATTTAACAAATTGTCATTGAGTTTTTGGTAGGGACGGAATGTACTATTTTTGAAATTAAAGCCTACATCTCAGAAATTTACCTACTTCAGATTAGTAGATATTTCGATATCAAAACCATTGTGATTAAATATCTGAATCAGGGATTTTCTGATTTTGTCGATCTGTAGTTTCCTTAATTTCTTCAATAGAATTTTGCCATCATCTCTGTACATTACATTAAATTACGAATACGTTCTTTACAGTAAACCACCGGTGTAACAGATTTAGGTTCTACAGTGGATCGTAAGCTTTTTCTAAGTTCAAAGAAAGCTTACGACTCAAGACATGATAAAGCTCTTACATCTATGGCTTCCTCTGAATCCATAAATTTCAGAATTTTCAAGATATAAAGAGATGGTGATGAACTGAAACATTCATTTTCGAGTACCTCAAAGCGATTTTGAACAGAAACAGCATATTGGTTCCGCATTGTATGGTTGTCAAGTAGAACACTGTATTCCAACTTTGGGGCTGAATTTGTAATCTTGATGCTCTTCAACTTGAGCTTCAACTTACATACTACTGGGTTATGGTCACTGCCACAGTCTTCTCCCGGGTGAGCTTTTGATTGTAAGATTGCGCTCCGATATCGTTTTTGATGGTAATGAAATCGATCTGGTTTCTAGCGCTATCTCTAGGACTACGCCACGTCCATATTCTACGTGGATGTTGCTCAAACCACGTGTTGGTGATGATCTGTCCATTTGCTTTGCACCAATCTACCCACCTTCCTCCTCTTTCATTTTGTGTACCTAAGCCGAACTTCCCAACCGTTTCTCCATCTGGTTCACTTCCTACCTTTGCATTTAAATCACCCATTATGATGATGATATCAGTTGACTTGCAATACCTTTTAGCTTTCTCCAGCAGCTCATAAAACTCGTCGATCTCTTCTTCGCTGCTGGTAGATGTTGATGCATACACTTGGATGATGGCAATATCTGTTTGTTTTCCCTTCAATCTCACCAGCATAACTGTATCTGAGAAAGGGCACCACCCTAACAGGCTCTTTGTACTTCTTTGATCTAGTATGACGGCAACTTCTCGCTCGTGCTTCTCTCCGCCGGCGTGTAACACTTTGTACTCATCGCTAATGATCTCGTTATTGCCGGTCCACCTAACTTCACATATACCCGAAATGTTGAGCTTTAATCTATTCATTTCTAGCTTTACGTTATCCAGTTTCCCACTCTCATAAAGTGTTCTCACATTCCATGGTCCTATTCTCATGTGCTTCTTCATAATATTGCAGGCAGTCACTTGCTGACGGTCCGGCGTCACCTGCTGCTCATGAATGGCCGTACCGGACGAGGAATCCACACGGACCCCATTTACGTCGTTTGTTGTATTTCTGAAGTTGTGTATATCCATGATTTTCTTGGCAATTTAGAGCGGTGGTTTGCATTGCCTTCCGGTCGGTGCTTTTTTCGAGGCACCATCCCTACCCTTTGTCAACCAATGACTCTACTGCAAGGCAGCAGGGGCGTTACCGCAGTACCATGTTGAAAATGGTTTGTTGCGCTTGGCCGTTGTCTGGGTAGATCATCCGCCCAACCGCGTTCCACTCAAGCCGTTGGCCTTCTACAGGTTCTTCCGCCTTGAAGCAGTATCCATCACTCTGCTGCCAGTGACTTCACCGTAACACTGGCAAGGGAGGCTAATCAGGTACTACACGTTGCCAAAGGGTGACCTGAAAACTATACGTTGTTGGGTAGGACCGTTTACTTCCCTAAGGTTTCCTGGCCCGCATACCCAAAGCAAACTATATTAAAGATTTAAAAATGAATGCAGGTCTTTGTTCATAAGAAATCCACTTTGTTTCAAAGATTAAGTCGTTCTATTGGACAAAGAACACATTCAAAACGTCGTAAAGCCTAAAAATCATCAGGGTCAATCGGAATGCGTTCTGTAGGTGGATGAGATTCTAATCAGCCTGTTTCTTGCGGTATATGAAAGTTGTTAAAGTCTTTATACGTTTCTTCAGTTCTATTTTGCTAATGACAAGAGGCAAAACGTTACGTGAATACCTTAACCACTGTACCACCTTGATAGCAAACTTAAGCATCATATGGGATATATTTTCTTGAGAATGCTGAATTTCTTCGACTTGTAAATCAACTATACACGAGCGGACGTGTTTCTTTAGGAACAGATGTCCTGGTATTTATAGTCATGACTGTAGAAAGGTGCCAGAGGTGGATCATTTTAGGATTATAAAATGGTCATTAGTTGTTTAATNTGGCCTGGTATTTATAGTCATGACTGTAGAAAGGTGCCAGAGGAGGATAATTTTAGGATTATAAAATGGTCATTAGTTGTTTAATTAATTGTGGTAGACAGTGAGAGCGACCGTACAAAGTGAAGAACATGTTGGAGAACCTCTGGCAATTGCTATTTTGCCACAGAGCTAGAAGTTAAACATGTGGTTATTGGCTGTCAAAAATCCTAGGTAATGTCACGTGGCATTCTAGCTAGTAGTGCAACTATTAGAGTTTTCTCTCCTAAAAGAACTTGTGCAACTACTGACACATAAACATTGCAAGGGGACCCAATGAACATAAGCTGGTTACCCCAAAACAACGAAAAGAAAATTCATGCATTTTTTTCTGTTTTGGTTGATATAAGTGCACAAACGATAGCAAAAGCAAATCTTTAGAACTCATCTACATTTATCGGATGATGGAATTGAGATTTGTCTTCCATGCAGATTAAAGATGTATTGATGGTATTTCTTCACTTGATTAAGAGGGTAGAGAAGGTTCTTGATGAGGATGAATCCACACACTCTAGTAATATCTGCATGACAAAATTCTTCAAATAAGTGGCAGAAATAGATTGATGGCGTAGTGAGGTGGCTTATGTTGCTCTGGAAATTGTGTTAACTGGAAGGTTATCTTTCACTGCAGAATAGTCTGTGTCGAAACTACAGCAGAAAAGCTCGGATTTCCATTGTATTATTTAATAATTTATGATTTTTCCTTTGTGACGCTTGTCAAACATCTAAATCACTGATCTATTATTATTCTTAAGAATGCAACGATTTCAAGTTAGGAAATACCTTTAATCGCATATTGATTCAACAATAACTTGCACATCCTTAGCAAAGGCAGCATGCTTCAGCTCATTTTCTTAAAGGTTTCTTAAGAAGTAAACAACAGGATGACCCTACTCTCTCAGAGTAACAGATACAGCTACATTTTAGACATCTTTTTAAACCTCAAATATGAACAATTACATCCATAGCTGTGATCACTGCTTCCTTTATTGTTTTATTTAAACTTTCACAGACGTCTATTGGCTGTTGGCTTAGTAGCGATGATTCACACTAGATTATAAGCTTGGTGTCATCAGAATAGACAGGGATCCAAGGCATATTGATTCAACAATAACTTGCACATCCTTAGCAAAGGCAGCATACTTCAGCTCATTTTCTTAAAGGTTTCTTAAGAAGTAAACAACAGGATGACCCTACTCTCTCAGAGTAACAGCTACAGCTACATTTTAGAAATCTTTTTAAACCTCAAATATGAACAATTACATCCATAGCTGTGATCACTGCTTCCTTTATTGTTTTATTGAAACTTTCACAGACGTTTATTGGCTGTTGGCTTAGTAGCGATGATTCACACTAGATTATAAGCTTGGTGTCATCAGAATAGAGAAGGATCCATTGTCAGTAATAATGAAAGTACCAAACACCTGTTCAGTGATTTTAAATCATGTGATAAATGGAGCTTCCGCAATGGCCACAGGTGTTTAGGTTCACAACGAATAGACCTGTCTTTACAAATACACCCACAAATTGGTAGACGGTTTGTTGAGAAGACACATGTCATTATTTTGTGTAATATTTTGTTGACTAACCATGGGAAATAGCTCTAGATTGGCAGCATCGCTCTCAGGATTTTAACCTCATATGGTGATGTTATCATGATAAGGAAAAAGAGCACTGAGATTCTCCTTTTGCAAAAAGTTCATCATTCTTCGTTAAAGAAAAGCGACTCCATTTGTGTCTCCAAATGGAAAACTGGTAAATTGAGGTAAGAAGTAGTGAGTCTCAGATGCTGTATATGACAGTTGCTTATATATATATATATATATATATATATATATATATATATATATATATAATTATATTAGACAAGTAGCGCATAGATAACAGATGTATGTTAAATATCTCTGATGTGATATAACTGTNCCTTTTGCAAAAAGTTCATCATTCTTCGTTAAAGAAAAGCGACTCCATGGTAAATTGAGGTAAGAAGTAGTGAGTCTAAGATGCTGTATATGACAGTTGCTTATATATATATATATATATATATATATATATATATATAATTATATTAGACAAGTAGCGCATAGATAACAGATGTATGTTAAATATCTCTGATGTGATATAACTGTATAAGTAGTCGTTTTAATAATAAGAAGAATGGGAATGAACTGTTCCCAAGAAAACAGGTTGCAGTGTACTTCTTATGATTTAGACTTTCTCTTAGCTGATTCCTGCTACTGGTAACATGTAGTCCAGTACATCCTGTTGCATGGTTGAGTGGTTGGCGACTAAACCGACTCCCCTATCAGTTTCGTAATTTGGTAGGGAGAGTGGCTAGCAACATAGTAGGAATAAAAACAAGAACTATCAAAGGGTGGATGAACTCTTTAGAGTCAACAGCCAGCTAGCTAGAGATGGTCTCTCAATAAATATACCCTGCAGAAAGAACTTTGGGTTTGGGCCTCCACTGCAGATTTTTTTGGTCCTTCTTATACAGCCATGACAAAAACAAACAATAATGCTCACAACAACAGCGTAAAGGGGAGAAAGGGTCAGGCATCCGCTGTTTCGCCCGCTAGAAGTTTGCTGATCACGCAGGTTAACCCAGATCGTCATCNGACTAAACCGACTCCCCTATTAGTTTCGTAATTTGGTAGGGAGAGTGGCTAGCAACATAGTAGGAATAAAAACAAGAACTATCAAAGGGTGGATGAACTCTTTAGAGTCAACAGCCAGCTAGCTAGAGATGGTCTCTCAATAAATATACCCTGCAGAAAGAACTTTGGGTTTGGGCCTCCACTGCAGATTTTTTTGGTCCTTCTTATACAGCCATGACAAAAACAAACAATAATGCTCACAACAACAGCGTAAAGGGGAGAAAGGGTCAGGCATCCGCTGTTTCGCCCGCTAGAAGTTTGCTGATCACGCAGGTTAACCCAGATCGTCATCATGCTACTGCGTGCTACGGCATAGCTACATCGAATGTCAGGACACTACATCAAGCAGGGGAGCTGGAAAACGTTGTGAGAGAAATGGTGAGAGTAAAGATTGACATAATAGGACTGAGTGAAGTCAGATGGTTAGGGTCAGGAAAAATCAGGTTAGAACACATAAACATATTCTTACAGTCAGAACCAGAAAGAACACAGTCATGGTGTTGGAATCCTACTAGGACCAAACATAACAGACTGTCTGCCTGGTCGCTGCTTCCGATAGAATAATTGTAATTAAATTGAAAGGAAGCCCATTTAACACCACGATCATTCAAGTATATGCACCAACATCCAACAGCAATGAAAATGATATTGAATAGTTTGATGCAGACTTGGATAAAGCCATGGCACAATGAAAATCTTAAGTGATTGTGTTTGTCATGGGTGACTAAATGCTAATAATAATCATCATCATCATCTTGCGGCCTCAGCCGAGATAGAATTCATTACACCTTTCCAGTGTACCCTACCGACCATAGCTGTTAGAAGGTCTTCCTTGGCGATGGCAGTTTCCCTGCATATGATGTCTGGAAAGGTGAGCCTCCGAGACCGCTTGAGTGATGATGGGTGCCTCCATAAGAGAAATGAGGACACAAGTTCCTCTGAGGCACGTGCACAGAATCCAGCAAACTGGACACGTCTTTTTGGGACTGAGTTTGATATCCTAGGTAGATCACCGTATCATTTAAAGAGTATGATGTTTTTCCATGAAAGATTTACTACTCTTCTGANATCATCATCATCATCTTGCGGCCTCAGCCGAGATAGAATTCATTACACCTTTCCAGTGTACCCTACCGACCATAGCTGTTAGAAGGTCTTCCTTGGCGATGGCAGTTTCCCTGCATATGATGTCTGGAAAGGTGAGCCTCCGAGACCGCTTGAGTGATGATGGGTGCCTCCATAAGAGAAATGAGGACACAAGTTCCTCTGAGGCACGTGCACAGAATCCAGCAAACTGGACACGTCTTTTTGGGACTGAGGTTGATATCCTAGGTAGATCACCGTATCATTTAAAGAGTATGATGTTTTTCCATGAAAGATTTACTACTCTTCTGAGGAGATGGGTATAGCATCCATCCAGGCGGCGGTGTTGTTTAGCGGAAGTAGTCTTTGTTTCAGATCCTTAGAGAAAATGGTATCGATTATCACCCGAAGAATTCTTGTTTTAATCTTATGGTTGAGCGTGGATTTCCAGATCTTATCCATTTTGTTACATGCAGTGCATGCCATGCCCTTCCTGTTATTAAAATCTTTTTCAGAGTTTATTATGGGTGATCCTAGATACTTGTAGTCTTCAACACATTTGAGAATGTTATTTGAAAGAGTGTTAATTTTAATGTTGTTGCAAATGTTATTTGGCATACAGTCAGTTTTTATTTCATTGAGACAGAGTCCTGTACAGTTTGCTGCTGATACAAGGGTAGACAGCAGTGCCTGGTCATTATTAAAATCCTCGGAAAAAAGTAGTTTTTGTTATATATTTTTGCAGCTATAGGAAACAATGAAATACCACGATAATTGGTTAGTAATGTCAAATCACCCTTTTCGGGAATGGGCATGATTTGTGAACGTAACGAGATGCTTGGGTAAACATGATTGGCAATGCAAAATTACATCAATCGAGAAGCAACTGGTGAAAATTAGGGTCTTCCCACAAGATGGCCAGGATCTTGTTCGGACCAAGAGGTTTGTTATTTGTACTCTTAGGAAAAAATTAGTTCTGCAATGGTATGCTCGCCTGTTGGAATGTTCAAGGATTACAAATTTAAACGTTTGGGAGGGATTTATTTTCACATAGAAATTTATGATATCCAAGAAGAATTTTGAAATGAGAAAGCCAGTTTTCCAGTTGTTTGTTCTGGCTGGTACCTTTGGTCGTTGTTGGTGGTTTGATCCTTTCCGAAGAAGTTGGTTTATAATTTTTCAGGCTGCAGAGTGTTGTTGATTGATAGGAAGATTGGATATATCATCTATTTTCCTATTGATTAATGCTACTTCCGCCTTAAGATAAGCTTTATCGAGGGATTTTTTGGCAGCTGTTAACTTGTCTTTATTTGTTTAAGATGGATGAGAAAGATAAATAGATCAGATTTTCTTCAGATTTTCTCAAGCTTCTGTTACATTAGTATCTACACATAGCGAACTTATACGTGATTTTGGGTTTTTGGGAAGTGTGGAAAGAGCAACTTCCTGAGAAGATAGATTTTTTTATCACGGGCGACTTTTTTCCAATCTATGACTTTCATAGGATCGGCAAGTGGCTTCTTCGAAAATCTAAAGCTTAGTTTCACCATAGCAGAGACGATACGATGATCGTATCCGACAGAGGAGAAAGATGAATATGCAAGACAATTTTTGATGCTGCTCTGCCATCTCTTATAGACCAAAATGTAATCTAGTTGGGCTCTGTTGCCATTGGGATATTCAAATGTCCACAGCTGGTGTTTGGATTTCATAAACGTGGTGTTTGCTGGACAAAGATTGAACTCCTCCATGNGACTTTTTTCCAATCTATGACTTTCATAGGATCGGCAAGTGGCTTCTTCGAAAATCTAAAGCTTAGTTTCACCATAGCAGAGACGATACGATGATCGTATCCGACAGAGGAGAAAGATGAATATGCAAGACAATTTTTGATGCTGCTCTGCCATCTCTTATAGACCAAAATGTAATCTAGTTGGGCTCTGTTGCCATTGGGATATTCAAATGTCCACAGCTGGTGTTTGGATTTCATAAACGTGGTGTTTGCTGGACAAAGATTGAACTCCTCCATGAGGTCAACAAGGTGTTTACCATTACAATTGGTGTTGGTATGAAAAGGTGAACTTAGCATCATCTTATCCAAGCTTGGAATTGAAGTTGCCGGGGATTAAAAGAAAATTGTGAGCTGGAACATTTTCAAGCGAAGATTGTAGAGTGTTATAAAACTGATCGATATCTGCGTCACCTCTATAGTTGTGTGGACATGGGGTTCCCCTCAAAATCGGCAATGGTGACTAATGGTGATAACATTTCTATGAATGATAAATTTTCCATGTTTTTTGGTGACAGTGGGAGACCTACACCGCCTACGGAAGAGTTGAAAGAATTTTTCATAGAATAGGCAGTAGCAATGTTAAATGCTAAATTTGGTAAAGGTAGTCCTTAAAATGTTGTAGGACCACGTGAGCTGGGCACACGAACTGATCGTGGAGATTCCTTGGTTCAGTGGTGTGAAGGGAATGACCAGGTGATCATTAATACTGACTTTCATCCCAGACGTCTATTGACATGGAGAAGCCCACATGATTGCTTAAGGAACCAGATTGATTTCATAACACTTACACAAGCAAAGTGCTATCCAGGTGCAGATAGCAACAGTGATAATGCTCAATTAGTTGCTTTTGTCAAGCTGAAATTGAAGAAACTGAAAAGACCAAAGAAGGTAATACGGCGAGACTTAGACCAACGGAAATCCAATAATGTGAAAACGCCTTTTCAACAAAAGGTTAAACTCCACATGTAAAATGATAAGGATAACAACAGAGCAGTAGATGACTATGAACAAATTTGTTCGGCAATTAGTAAAAGCTACTGAAGAAATCATATTTCCTGTAACACAAAGAAAGAAGCAGGAATGGATGACGGACGCCATTTTAGAAAGTAATGGAAAACCACAGAACAGTAAAGAGATGGTTAGAAGAATATGACAGATTAAACAAGGAGGTGCATATAAAATGTCGGCAAGCAAAGGAGTAAATGTATATGAAACAGTGCGAAGAACTGGAAAGAATGGAGAAGACAGACCCACAGAAGTTGCATGAGATGGTGCGACGGGTAACCTCAAGTAAAATGAGTGTTACACCCAGCTACATTGAAGCAAAGAATGGAAGTGTTTTGTATATCAAGAGCAAATGTTACATTGATAGAAAGAGTGTACAGAAGACTTATTTGATGATAACAGAGGGGAAAGAAATATTTCCCAGAAGCAAGGAGGCAATCCGATTTGAAGAGTGGAAATGGAAATAGCTGTAAAGAACATGAAACAAGTAAAGCTTG
>RDPX01000533.1:74017-92176 GCA_003991215.1 Morbakka virulenta
AAAAACAAAAGAATAACTAAATAGTATCTAAAGAACATCTAAAGAACAGCTAAAGAACATCTAAAGAATAATCTAAAGAACAACAAAAGAATATCTAAAGAATATCTAAAGAACATCTAAAGAACATCTAAAGAATATCTAAAGAACATCTAAAGAATATCTAAAGTACATCTAAAGAACATCTAAAGAACATCTAAAGAACATCTAAAGAACATATTTCGGATTTGCATCCATCCTCAGCTGAAACATAAAATGAAAATGAAACATTATTAATTGCAATTTGTAAACAAAAAGACTAAAAGAAAAACCATATAAAAACGTTATCTACAATGTTAAAATGTCTACAAATAATATATATCTAAAAAGTAAAAAAAATATAGGTAAATAGTTACGCAGGATATCTATGCCAGTACTAAAATGCTGTTATCATATAGGTCCTGTAACAAAAATATAAAAATATATATACAAATATAGGGGTTTAGGAAAAATAAAAAGTTAGTATCCATTTTATTTATATATAAACAATTAACAATTTAAAAGGCTCTTTGGTTTTTGTCTTAAAAATACTAAGAGACTTTAGGAATCTTAAATCTATTGGTAACTCGTTACATAGCTTGGCACCTGCGAAAACTAACAATGTTCGATATATTTCTAATTTCGTAGGTGCAAGTCTCAGAATGAAGTTATTTTTTCCAGTGTTTTGAGTATGTCAAATAAGTTTGAAATAACTTTTGAAATCATCGCACACTTCTCTAGAACTGTTTCTGTTGAATAGATTGGACATACGTGTTGTCAATTAGACTTTTATATCTATTTTTAAGTGTTGCAAGCTTGCGCTTTTGGGTTTCCGTCAGAGAGATATGAAGATTACCACAAAACGTTATAAGCGGTACAATCATTGTCTCGAAGATCTGTTGAGTCGCTTGTATCATGAGTAAGGGTCGTTTCTTCCGTAACAAGTTTGCAGCTTATTTGAACTTAACGGTAAAATCTTCAGTTAGGGTGAGGGTACTGCCCAAAACATTTCCGAGACAGACATATCGTTCTGTTTCATTGATATTATTTCCATGTATCATTAGTTTCAGAGATTTATTTGCTCTTCGTTTTGAAGTACCGAACAACAGGGCTTCATTTTTGCCTTTTTTTCATGTTTATTATAAGTTCATTTTCACTGCAGAAATTTGAGAGAGTCTCTAAGTCTTTGTTAAGACGAGCGTCGATAACATTAATCAGAATGAGAACTATCCAGTGTACCTGGAAGTGACACTAGATCGGTCACTTACCTTCAAAGAACTAAGCTCAAGAAAGAAGTGTACATGAAGAATAACTTGATACGCCAGCTAACGAGCTTTAAGTGGGGTGTAGACTCCGCAACAGTGAGGGTATCTGTCCTTGCACTCAGCTTTGAGATGAAAATGAAAATGAAGGAACGTGACATTGGTCACGTTCCTTCATTTTCATTTTTGTGGCTTCATCAATCCATGGGCATAGCTTGTATTTGGTCTTTTTCTCGATAAATGGTGTATTCTGATTTAAAATGTTTAAAAGAATGTTATTAAAAGTTTCAATAGCACGATGGACGTTTGTTGCGTTGTAGACTGGGGACCAGCCTGTGTTTATTACATTACTGTTAAGTTTAATTGGATCATAATTTCGTATTCGTAATATTTGTCTAATACATCCCAGGCATGTGAACGTAGCATAATGATGTATGGCAGTGAAACTTGGCCAGTGAAAGTTGAAGATGTCAGCCGCATGGAGAGGAATGACATGAGAATGACAAGATGGATGTGCAACGTAAGTCTAAAGGACAGGCTCAGTTCTAATGAACTCAGAAGGAGATTGAATCTGGACAGTATTGGCAGCTGTATGCAGAATACGAGGCTTCGTTGGTTTGGTCATGTGGAGAGAATGGACAAGAATGCTTGGGCAAGTAGATGCAGAACAATCAAGGTGACAGGAATCACTGGCAGAGGAAGACTGAAGAAAACATGGGAGGAAGTGAAAAGGATGTATCTGAAAGAAAAAGGTGTCAGCAGAGATCTGGTGAAGGATAGGATAACTTGGAAGTCAATTTAAAGAAAGCGTCCAACACATGCTAGCATGTAAAATGGATGTTAAACTGAATATGGTGATGATGATGATGATGATCCCACCATATCATGATCAGAAAAAGTTGTCTGTATAACAAATGACGATTGAATTACATTTGCTGAAGTAGTTGCAATTAAATCTATTAACGTAGATGATTGCTGTGTTGTTCTCGTCTTTTCTTTAATCATTTGTTTGAGACTATTGATGGCGAGAATGTTTTTAAATTTACAGGCATCGTTTTTGTCGTAATTTACATTGCAATCTCCAAGGAAAATTACTTCATTGTTTGTCAATAATGCAGAAATAATGATGCTACTTAAACTGTCATTAAAGTCTTTTGAAAGATAAGTTGAATCTTTCAGTGGTCTGTACATTGTGATTATAAGAGAAGAGTTTAATTCAGATGGTCTCAAACAATTGATTAAAGAAAAAACGAGATTATAAGAAAATATTTGAAAACATAACAATTGAAAAATCTCAATTGTTATATTTCAACATTTGATTTTTCTGAGCCAGGTCTCCTTTTCCATTAAATCGATTCTTTAAGATATACTGCAACTCCGCCCGCCCTTTCCTTTCTTCCGAGGTCTGTTTATAAATGCATATCCTTCAACTTTAAACAACTGATATATGAGTCTGTTGAGAAATGGGTTTCTGATAACGTGAAAATGTCAATACCTCGATTTGAGTCTAGTAACTTTTAAATACCTTCATAACTGGAATCAAGTCCACGTACATTTTGGTGAAAGGTCTTTAATGTTCTTTGTTTACTGGCATCATTTAACGTAGGCCCAGGTAATGTTTCTATGTCTTCACAAATATAACAGCAATAAGAAAAACAAATTTTCTGACAATGTTTTACAAACATCATAATTTCTGTAGTTTTTTCTTAATTGATCTTGATGTAACGAGGTACAATAATCAGTTTTTGTGCAGGAATTTATAATTTCAGAATTCCTTCTGTTACTTTCATTATACATCAATATAAAAACAAGAAAAATCAGCACAACAAACTTGAGAACGTCCACACCACTTGACTCCACGTTGAAATTCTTGTGTACCAATTCTTAAATCTTCAGTGGAGTTAGTGACCAATAAACCAAGGTGAATGTCAGTATAGAAGGTACTAGCAATCCATATGATTATATCTAGTTGTTCGACTTATTTTTCTAACAATATAAGGCTGTACACATTCGATCTTGTCACGCTCGTATAGACTAAAAAGTCTACACGTTATAAACGTCAACAGTAACAGTTGTACACGTTCCTTAATTTGGTTCAAGAATTGCTGTCTTCGGCAAGACGTATATAATTTTGTATAGCAAACTCATCATTGCGACAGGAGCTCACAATAACAAAGTTACTAGCTTCAAAAGTTTTCTTGTAGAAATTCACATAATCTCTGAATCTCTTAAAACGGTTAAAAGTACAATAGTTACCCAATCTTAGTGGCCTCACAACAATACCACAATGTCAGTCTTCTCTTGTTTTGATCGTTAACTATGTTATCAGTAGAAAAGATGTCAAGATCATATCCACACTAAAGCAGTTTCACTAGTAGAAATTAAACAACTTCATCCATTAAATCCAATTTTGGTAGAGGATTTCATTGTAATGACCAACCGTGTTCACCAAAAATCTCAACTTAGCTTTAGTTGTAGCTCAGAAATAGCTTGCGACTCAAAACATGATGAAGCTCTTACATCTATGACCACAAAGGTCATAAATCCGCAGTGGCAATAAGGAATAAAAAAGAATATGAAAAGGTTAGGCTTAGAAATAAGAGTTGGCATTAGACTTCAACACATTCAAGTCATACGATGAAGGAAGGAACTCAGAAGGCAACGAGGTCTACAATCTAGCTCTTTGAGGAAAGAAACTTTACTCATAGAAAGATCAACAACGAGAAGCAACAACTGCTTAAGGATGAAGATGTCGAGAGAAATAAGATGTAACAGAGTCAGGTGATACTGGCGAGGAAAGTGCATTAGAACACTTTTCATGATAGTAACCTATGAAAAAGATTAAGACACACTTGAGGATTAAATTGGAAGACGATAATTGAATCTATAAAACAAGATTGAAACTACCTTTCGACACGGAGCTATTAATATATTTAAAAGGGCAAATTATCAGAGTTATTGTTGGGAGGAGGTTTATGGTAGAAAAGAAAAATTAATGCAACACCCAATCCACATGTATTATTGATGATGATTTTATTAATTATCAACTTATTTGCCCGAACAAATATCTTTGAGTCATAGATGTAAGAGCTTTATCATGTTATAAGGTTTTTCTGAGCTACGTTTCGAGAGATGCTTCTCCTATCGTCAGGCTGAAGCATGTTATTTATTTGAAGCAATAAATTTTTATGGATTCTTAAACACATATGTATCATTGTCAAAATAACTTTAGTGAATTATATAATGGTGTCACTATGATGAAAGTAAAAATTACAATAACTTCATCACCATACTAACAAAAAAACTACTACTATTACTACTACTACTTATAATAATAATAATAATAATAATAATGGTGATGATGATGATGATGATGATGAATGATATGAATGAAGAAGACACTGACAACCCACAAGAGGGTAGTAACAATATTGTAACCGTGGAAAAGGGTTTAAATACTAAAGCGAGCAATGAAAGTATTGGAGACATGTTAAATGATACTCTCATAGCCAAAGGATCCAGTTTCACTTGAAGAGACAAACTATAAAGTTTACAGACTACCTTGTAAGAACTGCCCTGTCCTCTACATTGGAGAATCAAACCTATCCTTGTGTCGAAGAGAAAAAGAACATAACATCAAAACCCAAGAGAACCAACACCTAACACCAAAAGCCATAAAATAACGGAGCACTGCTTGAGAAAAGATCACACCTTTGACTGGGAAAATATAAAGATTCTGGACAGGGAAATAACTACTACAACAAGAAAAATAAAAGCAACTATCCTTTCCCTACAGCACACCAATAACATCAACAGCATATTTTACAGTCTTCCAGAAATATGGCTTTTCCGCATTACNCATAAAAAACGGAGCACTGCTTGAGAAAAGATCACACCTTTGACTGGGAAAATATAAAGATTCTGGACAGGGAAATAACTACTACAACAAGAAAAATAAAAGCAACTATCCTTTCCCTACAGCACACCAATAACATCAACAGCATATTTTACAGTCTTCCAGAAATATGGCTTTTCCGCATTACAGAAAAGAAACATAAAATTGGTGTGGCACCATTCTTCAAAACAATTCGATGCATGTCACCAAGCACGTTTGTACCATCAAAGTATGAAATAGCCATGCCTACTTACTTTAGCACCCTGATGATGGAGGAAGTATCTCTCGAAACGTAGCTCAGGAAAAGCTTACGACTCATAACATGACAATTATTTTTGCTGTTGCAGTCGATGAAAGGCTGGGGCAAAACACAAAGAAAATAAGGAGAAGCTGGATTCATGGTGGGAAAGACGAATTGAAGTTGATATAAAGTTACTTAGAAAAGACCTTAGCAAGATTGAAAGCTGTAACAAGGATAAGGTACCAAAAGAACGAGGGGAGTCTCATCTAAAGCAGAAGTATAACTATAGAAAGGGGTTTTAATTTAGTGATGGAATAGATCAAGCAAAGACTCCTTCCAAAAATCAACCGAAAAAAGCGATACATTAACAGAGTAAAACAGTTCGAGAAAAACAGCATGTTTATATCTAATACGAAGCAATTTTATCGGAATATTAGAAGAGATACAGTGCAAATCTTAACATTAAATGAAAAAAAAAAGCTATGGAATTTTGGTCAAGGAGTGGGGAATACCCAACCCCACACAATAATAATTTTGAATGGATTAAAACAGTGAAAATGGAATTAAGTGATGTCAAGAGGCAAGAATCAATTTCCATAACAACACAAAATGTTGTACTGCACGTAAAAGCATAACCTAATTAAAAAGCGCTAGGATCTGCAGGGATCCAAGGTTATTGTGCTAAACATCTGAAGTTTTACTTGACCTCATTGAAAATCAAGTTAGATATTGCGAAGATGAAGATGCTGTGTTGGATGCGTGTAGTGAAAAGAAGGACTAAAATTAGGAACGGAGAATTCAGGAAAATAACAAAGATAGGTAAGATTGCAAAAAGGTCGAAGAGAGGAAATTGGATTAATATGGCCATGAGGATGATGGTAATAAGGAAGACCTTAAAATGGGAGTAGAGAAGACCATTGAAAATTCGCATATGAGACGTATAAAATGCTCAAATTGATTGAAGAATCTAAGGTTTCATTGTGATATCATTGCAAAAGCTTTGTAAGAATATAGTCTACTGAAAGTAAAAATAGAGGAATTCAAACCTTCAGACGATAAGATCTGTCTGCTAGTTTTCCATAAGCCTTTTATAAGAGTTAAGTTTTGTCGTCAAGTAGCCAGGAATACACTTAAGAGGACAGAGGGTAGTTTATCATCTCAACACTTCTCAATAAGTGTCTTAATAAAACATGGAGGAAGTCTGACAGAAAGCGGTCTCTATTTTGGAGCTCTTAATGATTTGGTAAATGCACTTTTTGAGGGAAATGTGCTAAAACTCTTTTCAAACACAAAAGAACAAAACCATTCAGATGGTATGATGTTGGTCAGGCTAGAAAGCCTTTTCTTATAGATGGTTCATATGAAATCTAGTCTTTCTGTGGAGGAAAACAAGTTACATGTTTCAGAGAAAATCCTTTTTCTGAAAACTTGAAGCAATTTCAAATTCTGTGATGGAATTCTAAATCAAAGTGGTATAACACTGTTGAATTTCCTTTTACTCGTAAGAATAAATGCTTTGGCCACTTTCATGTAGAGGTGATTTGGATCAATCCCTGCACGTTTTGTATGATTGGTATCAATACACTTAAATTTACAAATGTGGAAAGGGGTAAACTTAAAAGAAAATCAATCTTTATCGATGGAAGAGAAATCTTATCTATCCAAATAATTGTCACATGGATAAGCTAATCAAAAAGCCCTCGGGACACCTTGCATTTTGATCATAAAAACACTCATGTCAAAAATGTCAATTAATTTTTTCCTGGTAAAGGTCCATGAAAATTTTAATGGTAAAGACATTTTGTTTTCCAACGTAATATACATTTTTTCCTTGTGTAATTAGTTTTTAGTCAATTTGTGTGTTCAGTGGTCCTGTTTTCCTTTCATTCATAGCAAACAATATCAGGCGAAGTCCTTTCTTTTTCCTTTCGCTGTCTTTCACCCTTCTTATCCAAGTTCACACAATGTTGATACCTCAGCCGATCCACACGGTAAATTATTCTACAAGGAAAACAGAATGTCCAATTTCCTGACAAAGAGTATTTTATCCATTGAAGGATATTAAAGCTACATTTGGTTTATTTCCCTTTTTTATCAACAAATGATACAAGTGGAAGAAAATGTTCACTAATTGGGGAATTATCTTTTTCGTGAAGAATTTTTTGTGTATTTGAGGCCGTAAAATACGTGGTCAATTGAATATATAAAATTAACGTCATTCAGCAAAAGCCATGTTTGTAACAAACCACAATTTTAAACTGAAAAAATGAGGAGAAGTGCAACCAATGGCTACATTTGAAAATACAACAGAAAGTACAAGAATATAGACAACTCAAGTGAGCTTAATGTGTAGAAGCAGATTAGGATTTATTTCGTTAAAGGCAAAACTCTGAGGATAATTGAAGTCATTCATTTGTAATAGTACTTGTAATAGCCAATGATAAGCTCAGGATGAAAATCTAATAGCTACTTGCTATCTGTCATGACATAATATGAAGAATACATCAGTACACTACTCTCTCTCTTTGACGGGATGGTCATTGCTGATCAGCCGTGGCACTCTTCACGAATCGACGCCATAGATCCCGGGTCTGTGCCAGTCGGAGCAACTCCACCATGCTTATGTTTGCGATGTCCTTCACATTATCTAACATTCTTGTCTTCGGTCTCCCGCGTCCTCTTTTCCCAGGGATTGTACCAAAGAGCAAATCCTTCGTCAGGCTGTCTGTTCTGGTCACGTGTCCAGAACAGACGTTGATAATGTTGATCAGTCTCTGGCATGGTTCGATTTTCCCCAGAACCCAATCGTTCGTACGTCTGTCCATCCAACTTACTCGAAGAAGTCTACGGTAGCACCATAGTTCAAAAGAAGCGATTTTCTTCTTGTCAACTTTTTTCAAGACCCAACACTCTGCCCCGTATGTTGCTATTGGGAATACCAATGCTTGTAGCAGTCNGGCAAGTCTATCAAATGATCAAACATTCCAAATTAAATTAGAGGAAACAGAATCAAATATTACCAATCTTACAATAAAAATCTAAATAAAATACAACTTCGTGTCAAAAATCATAAATTAACTAAGGGCAAAAAAACATTATAACAACTGATTATAAAACGTATGTTGGTATTGGGAATACCAATGCTTGTAGCAGTCGTTTTTTTGTACGTTGTGTGATGGATCTGTCTTTCCAGATATTGGTTAGTGAAACCATTGCAGTCTTTGGCATTGCAATGCGCTGCCTTACTTCCTTGTCGTCGTTACTTTATTTGTGAAAAGTGCACCCAGGTAGTTGAATTCTTCAACAATTTCAACAGTACAATACACATTACATTTATCTCCTGAATACTCAGTCCACACTCTCTTGAATGTCTATCCCCATCAGTGTGGCAGGAAGCAACTGAAAGGGGCACTCACCATCCGATAGCTTCATGTCATATTGATGCATATCAGCACTAGCAATTTCACCTCTGGAATAGCTAAACAATTGCTACTGAACTGATTTATAACGAAGATAAAGAAAATATGAATACTTTTAGAAGGAAAATCTTGTGTTTGATGAAGTTTTTCTACAACTTTGGGGGAATCACATTCACCACTTTTTCTTGTTTATATTTTTGGTGGCAGAAACATTCACAAAAATATCCCCAAAATTGCAAAATTTCCAGTAGGAGAACAAAATGAAACCTACTCTATAAAGATAAAAGTAAGGGTAACGAGTATCATATTGTCTTATATATATATATATATATATATATATATATATATATATATATATATATATATATTGCCATTCCCTTCTTGTTTTTGTGTGGTTTTTTTCTTAACTTTCCTAAGAGATTTTTAATAGTCCCTAGTTTGAGGTATGACAATTATTTGCTCTTAGATTTTGAGTTTCCTTCTTCTTAACGGTGTGAGCTGGAAAATAAGGACTAATTAGAAGACAACCCTATATAATGTTCATCAAGGTTCTAATTTCTTTGATGGGAGGCAGAGAAGGTGAATGCAAAGTTTGTTACGTAATGCTACAGGAGTGTCAGTATAAAAGTTATGGGCGATTAAGGAAAGGAAACGGATGCAACAAGTCATAAAAAGACAGTTTCTTACGCTTGAACAGTTCCATTACGACAGAATACATAGTTACTTTTACAAATCCAAATGTCTCAGTTTTGTTCAACTTATGGCGGCAAATGAAGTGGGCTTGTCTTAACATTTTCAGTGGAATTTTTCATTAACTCATCACTTCATTTTCTGCCAATGTTCTTATGTAATAATATTGGTCAAGAGATGGTATCAAATATCTCTTTAGTCCATCAATGTTAAATATCTAATCAATAGATTCTGGGTCAAGTTCGTTTAAGTACGTCGTTGGGGGAATGACTCTTTTCAAAACTATTACAAATAACAGCTTGTACAAGGTGATTATATGTTGATCACAGTTTGGACAGTTTTAGACGTTGAGAGTCACCTTGCATGATATCCATATGTAAGTCGCGGTAATCCTTATGAAAAATGATTTCACCTGTTCCTACATGTTATATGGTTGAGCAAAAGCAGATATTGCACCAATGTTACGATGGTTTCATTTTTCCTGTTCTTCATGAAGATCTACACTGGTGTCCCACATATCACGAACAACGACAAAATGATATTATTCAAGAGTAGTCAATATTATATCTTTGCGAAAGACTATTTTTTGAGAAAGATTATTTTATGGTCATATTGATCCTGTAAAAAGGAGGAAAAGAAGAAAAAAATGGAATAGAATTTCAAAAGTAAAAATAATTCTTGGTTGAAAAAAAGCTAAGGTGATTTAGGAAATTTATTAAAAATGAAGCTATGCAATTGAAAAATTGATTTAGCCTGTTAGCATTGATTTAGCTTGTTATCCAAAGCGTTCTACCAATTTATGAATCTTCAACAAGGTATCTGGTTGAAGTGACATTAAATCATTGCTTAAATTAATTTTTAACAGACGTGTAATTAGCACAAGTTTAATCTGATCCTTGTAACATTTTCTGCTATAATTTAATAAGCAATTTATGCCTGATTTAGAGTTAAAATGAAATGGTAACTTTTAATGCAACCCGATCTATGTTTTCCAAAACTGCAAAATAAAAATAAAATATGGGAACATTAGCTTTATTCGACTCTTTCAAATTTGCAGTAACATAATTTGATCTTAGTAAAAAGAAATTATTATGCAAATGTGACAGTAATAAAAAACAGATGTGGCAGATGAGGGGTGTTCATGGGAGCTTATATTATTATTATTATTATATATTATTTATTGTGGAGCTTTGCTTCCACAATAAATAATATTTAATAGCTCTTGTTAGTAGACCAATGTGATGAGAATTTTATACACTATCCCACCCAATACCCTCTTCACAGCAAGTCGTAGACCTTCCACTTCGGTTACTCACTTCCCCAGCACTCACATGTCCAGTCCATTGTTTACTGATGAATACATGTACTTATTCTGAAATCCTACATCCGCCACTGAATACGAGCAATACACAAAAAATGACCAATGGTGAATGTGTACAGAGTGCACCCTCGATTATTCTATTATTTTAAACCGATAATTAAATTTACAAAAAAAGAAAACACGGTAATAAGAAGACTTGTTGATAACAGGTTGTTATGTACATATTAATATTATATATATAGATATATATTTTACGCTACTGCGTCACTAGGTAACCTAGAATAAGTATGTCTGCATCTCAAGTCCGGACCAAGACCTCAGAGGTGCAGAACATGGCGCAAGATTGATGCGGTGCCCAAACGTGCTAAAATCTGAGCACTTGCAGCGATATTATTGATCTGCAATGTTTCGAATGCTTCAAATCGTCCAGGTGGTAATGTTCCCATGGCTCCAACTATCACCGGCACAATGGTCACTTTTGTTCGGTTCATGCGCTCAAGCTCCTCGTGCAGAGTTGAATAACTCTCTCACTTTTCCCCCTCTTTGATCACAACTCGAACATCCATTGGCACTGCGACATCAATATAATATATATACATATACATATATATATGAGGTATTATTCGGGGCGTCCAGATGATATACAATCCAGTGGTAACTATATCAGCTTGCCTCCGGGTGATTGACCTACTGGTCTCCTGAAGGCACCCAACAACTCTCATGTCTGCCTCTGAGTAGCTGTTTGTGCACGACGCCGGCCACATCCCGGTAAACCACCTCAGCTGGCGGGCTAAACGACATGAGCTTAACCAGTAATTTGTTGCTGGGTATGAGTGCATCCCTCGCACTGAAGTGCATGAAGTCAGGAAGCGACAGAGTTGGCGGAGGAGTCTCTAGTTAGACCAATGGAATGAAGGCGCAACCTGCACACTCATCGTGGTATGCTGAGGGTACGAATGAGACTTTATTATGAGTAGCCATCTGCCAGTGGAAGGCAATGGATAAACACCACTGTATCTTACCAAGAACAATCATGACAATGCATGGATTAATGTCTAACGAGAACAGCGTCAATGGAGTTGATGACAATATAGCCCTCCACTCCTCGCGCGTTCGGGACGCCTACGTTCGGCAGGCTGGAACAGGCCTTCAACCTACTATTGTCAGAAACAAATCCACTCTACAGATCGGAACATGGAATGTACGCACTGTATCAAGCTAAAAAATTAGCAAATGTGCAGTTGTAAATGGAAAGAGTGAATATCAATATGCTGGGGTTATATGAGACTAGATGGTCAGGTACAGGATGCTTTGACATAGAAGGTTGTAAATTCTTATATTCTGGAGGAGATAGACATGAAAAAGGAATTATTATGATTTTGGACAATAAACTGAGTAAATGTTTTTAGGATATTTGACCCTCTCAGAAATAGTTAAGTTTCTCAAGCTGAAAGGGCAACCTTTTGATTTATTGGTCATTCAATTGTTATGCACCGACAGCCGACAGCAGCAATGAGGACCTTGGTATGTTCTACGAACAACCTGAAGAAGATATGAGACACGGTAAATCTCAAGATGTTCTCATAGCGATGGGGGACTTTAATGCAAAGGTTGGAACCCAAAAAGTTGAAATATAGTAGGTAAGCATGGTCTAGGATTGCAGAATGAAAGAGGAAAAAGATAGGGTGACTGGTGTACAACATATGATCTGGGAATTATGAACACAACGTTCAAAAATCTTGACAGACGCCTGTGGACATAGGAAGACCTTGGAGACATATAAAAACAAAATCGACTATGTTACCATCAACAGTCGTTTCAGAAATGCAGTTCAGCAAGCGAAAGCCCACCCTGAAGCAGACTGCGGGAGTGACCACAATCCTGTTTTATGTACAATCAAACTGAAAATCAGTCGATTAAAGTGTACAACACGAGAAGCAAAAGTACAACGGAATATTCTATGTGAAAACCAGGATCTCAGAGGCAGATATGCTGTCGCAGTGCAGAACCCGTTCAAAGTACTCGAAAGTAAAGAGGGGAGTAGGTAGAAAGTGCTAAAAGAAGCAATAATAGAAAGAGGGAAAAAATTGTCCAACCCAAAAGAAAAGTGCAAAAGCAAGCTAGGATGGAACCAGAAATTCTGCAAAACATGAAAGACAGACAGAAAATGTTGGAAAGAGGTTGGATCAAATACAAAACCTTGGGCTGTAACATAAGAAACAACTGCAGGAGAGGGAAGAAAGTGTGGATAAATGAACAATGTCCAGATATTAAAAAGTTGGACCTCGGATCCTAACTTTATACACAAAAAGATTAAGATGCTGGCAGGAAGAGTCCCTGTTTGTTAAGCGGATGCATTAAGGCAAACAACGGATCTATGATCATGGAAAAGGAAGAGCTGACAGAGCGATGAATGAGAAGGCAACCATTAAGAAATGCATCAATGGCCCCAGAATTCTACCATGTAAAGTGAAAACGATTTAAAAAATGAAGGCCGATAAAGCTTTATGACCAGACAGAATATGCATTGAAATGATAAAGGTACTAGAAGGGTTTAAGGTATGCAAAGTCGCTGAACTACTCGACGACAAATACGACAGCGGAGAAATTCCCTCAAATTTGACCAAGTATATGTTCATCAGAGCGATGAAGACAAACCTAGTGCTATCGAATGCGAGCTCCTTAGAACCAACACTTTAATGAGTCATTAAGGTATTTTTTGTACTTTTACATGTAGTAAGTTTTATAAAAGATGACAGTGGCACACCCTTTATCAGTTGGTAGGATAGAAAATGAATTGTCTTCCTTTAGGCTCTTGTTGGCACATCATTCGTTATTCGTGTGATTATAAATGGGGTCTTTTGAAGATATTAAGGTGAGGCTCGTTTTTACTCGGGTGGTGTCTGCTTCACTTTTGAGAAGATATTTTTCTACTGCTGCAAATATTGAGGCCATCTTTTTTGTAAGAATGGTCTTGGAAGTTTTAGAGTTTGAAATTTTCAGAAGTAGGAATTCCTCTGTTGATGAAAATGTTCTACTGGACAGGGTGACAATCCATAGAGATTCGTCTGTGAGGGTTGGTGCTGGTGATGATTTTCGTTTCAGGTGGCCAGGCTTCTTTTAATGTCTTTCCCTGACAGAGACTATTGTTTTCCTGTGAGTATCATTCAGGAATGAGATTAATGCTAGTGGTCGGTGATTTAATATCTGATTTTTCTCCCTGTCACAACGTAGCTCAACAATGTAAATGTATAAAAGTGAGGTACTTGATCACTTTAGTATCCTGAAAGACAGCAAAGTAGCTCTTAGAAATAGCTTACAGCTCATAGCCTGATAAAGCCTCTGTATCTATTTGTAAAACATATGCTTTAACTAAATTACTTTCTAGTTAACTCTTTTGATATAAGGTTGTTATAGGTTCCATAGTTCTCGACCAAGTTTCTATTTTCTTCTACCATTGGGTGTAGAGATTTGAATTTTACTTTTCCTGTCTTAACTAAATTTTTCTCAAAAAGTCTTACTTTATACATTGCATGTCTATATTTGTTCTGTCAGAGACAAAATGATAGGTACAAAGAGCAATATGGTACAAATATTCAAGACGAGAAGTATTTGGGAGATCTAACACAACTGCCATCTGATACCCTTTACCTGCCAACGATCAGTGATGATTAATTGATTAGACGCACGATATATATTATGTATTAAATATCTGTAGTAGAGTAGAGCCACAAGATACTGGGTCACTTTTTTTGAGGTGCTCTGAGGAGCCATTAAAGCGAGGCTTTTTGAGGTGCCATGAAAGCGAGGCTTTTTGAGGTGCCATGAAAGCGAGGCTTTTTGAGGTGCCACAAGATACTGCGTCAGTTTTTTTTGATTATGTATTAAATATCTGTATGTGGTAAAACAATTTTGTCTAATTATCATCAATACTAGTGAAATTTAAAGCCATTCTGTTATACTTGCCTTAACTTACTACGTTGAGATAATTTCACTCTATGGCGCAAACCTCTTGCGTCACTCATAACAGGTGGTAGTTTATCCAACCATCTTCCAGTAGTCCTCCAGTAATAACAGTACCTTAATGGTACTGATTTTTGTTGGTACAAATTGTTTGCGGTGNTATTTGTTCTGTCAGAGACAAGATGATAGGTACAAAGAGCAATATGGTACAAATATTCAAGACGAGAAGTATTTGGGAGATCTAACACAACTGCCATCTGATACCCTTTACCTGCCAACGATCAGTGATGATTAATTGATTAGACGCACGATATATATTATGTATTAAATATCTGTAGTAGAGTAGAGCCACAAGATACTGGGTCACTTTTTTTGAGGTGCTCTGAGGAGCCATTAAAGCGAGGCTTTTTGAGGTGCCATGAAAGCGAGGCTTTTTGAGGTGCCATAAGATACTGGGTCAGTTTTTTTTATTAGACGCACGATATATATTATGTATTAAATATCTGTATGTGGTAAAACAATTTTGTCTAATTATCATCAATACTAGTGAAATTTAAAGCCATTCTGTTATACTTGCCTTAACTTACTACGTTGAGATAATTTCACTCTATGGCGCAAACCTCTTGCGTCACTCATAACAGGTGGTAGTTTATCCAACCATCTTCCAGTAGTCCTCCAGTAATAACAGTACCTTAATGGTACTGATTTTTGTTGGTACAAATGTTTGCGGTGTTTGCAAAATTTGGCCGAATTTGCAAAATGGATACCCCCCAAATGTATTTTTTTTCATCAGCAAAATTAAATACCCGAAGAAATTATTAGCATTAAGATATACATGGACGTCGAGCTCTGTTTCTTCCCTGTTTCGGATTCCAAGGAAGTGTGTCACAAATGATTTGTATCTGGTTTACCAACAGTGTTTTACAAATTTCACCCTCCTTCCCGGAATTGCTCTTGGTACAGGTGGAAGATTTTATTCCTTGAGGTTCCCAAACCCGGTTTGGAATGCCTCTTAGCAAACCTGGGTGATTATCATCTACAGTCTTACCCAGCCTCTTGGGAAGTCTCACAGTAGATTAAACAGGACAACCGAGCAGCAATGTTAAAGTGTTTTTATATATTAACATAGATACTTTGATTTCTCATACGACATTATAGCCACTGTGGCTTTAGTGAATAAGGACGTCAAACCAAATACATTTTGTTACAACTGGAGAATTATCCTGTAACAATAATAATAACAATAACAATAACAATAACAATAACAATGAGAAATGCCGAAACGCTGCTGTGAACGTTTTTTTAAAGGAAAAAGTTATTACAAATTTAGTGCATTTGCATTCCATATGTTAGTAGTTGATGTTGTCATTTTTTGCTGATGTGAGATAGTCTATGACATCCTTTTCTTCTGCTTTCTTGTAACTTGTCAGTTAATGACATCCACTGCACTATTTCCTTGTGACATGTCTGGAGAAATTGTCTTGTTTCTTTTTGATGATTTCTCTGCCTCTGTTCTCTGAGTTCTTTTCTGTTAGGAATGTAAATCATCTAGGAAATTCATAGAATTCACCTTTGTATGCACACTTAAGTGACCTCAAATGTTTGGACATGGGTGTGTTTATTGTCCAGGATTGGCTACTGTGGGTCAGAATGGGAATTACACAGTAGCCTTAAATTTTGCATTTACTTTGTTGAAAAACTCCTTGCAGTATTCCTGAAGATATTTTTCATAAGTTAAATTACATCTTTTGCCAACCAAACTCTTTCCTTAATATCTGTATTGTCTGTCTTCTACTATCATGTTATCATGGTACTTGGCTATGATGATTTGCATTATACATTGATCATCTAATTAAGTCATCTAAGCGCCTTTGTCTTTTTACTTATAAACATAAATGTAATTTTCGTTCCAGTTAAATACCAGTTTCTTGTGATACTTCAATCGAAGTGATGACATCTGCTTATCTTTAATTTTTCGGAATTTTCCAACAAATGAAGACATCTTGCAGGTTTCTTAACTCAGGTACCGTTAGTTCGTTGTAGGTATTAAACAAATATGAAGAGAAAACAGACCCCTGTCCGACTCTTATTTTGAGGTTTCTGTATTGGCTGAGGTCAGTTCCGACACGAATGCGATAATTTTGGTCCCAGACTAGGTCTCCAATTATCCATAAATCTACTTATTTATTCTACTCAAAAGCCATAATCTATGAAGCAGAGGTGTAGATCTCTTTGCATCTCTTTGAATCTTTACGAGTTAATTCTCAACGTACATATTTTATTGTTCCTTTTTTGTTTTAGCGTTTTAACTCATTTTCCCTAGTACCTAGGAGAAAATGAGGCCTTGAAAGAGACTTGTAGGAAGGAAGTTCTTGGTTGGATGCTCTTCCTGACGCCAGTCAATGACCTTTTCTCTTGCAGTCTTTTTGCCTGCTTGAGGGAATCAACCAGGAACATCGTGGTTACGTTGCAGCTACACTAACCATTAAGCCACGGCTCTTGTTCCTTAATCTTGTACAAATCCAAATTATGCGTTTTTAATTTCTGGCTGTAGGTATTTTCTAGTTCTCTTCATCAATCAGCACTATTAGCATTTTTGTTATGAGCTTCACCATACTAATGGTGTTGCGAAGGTCACATTTTATTTTATCCTTCTTCTTAGGCAACAGAATTACTATTAACTTTGTTAGATATTCTGGCATGTCACCTGTGAAAGAGATACCGTCGATGAACGTTTAACGGACAACTAGAAGAGACTGCTACATAACCCTGAATCTTATTCTTTGTGTTATAAGTGTTATAAGATATGATAATGAAATGTAACACAACGGAAAGGCACTGTGGATCAAAAAGTAAAAATTTTCTAGGTACAAGAGTGTTTTTTTAAAGAACGTCGACGAAAGATACCAACTTATTTTGGGTCACATCTTTGGAAATACGTTTTCGAAAGTATGATACTGATAGTACAACATTCAGGGCAGGCGTGGTGCATCTATAGTAACACGGCTTGGTTACTGTATTGCCTTCTTCGACGAACATCTGCAAGAAATAGCTATTTTCCTGTACCAATTTTTAGTGAAAAGTGCATAAGAAAATATGTTGCTGAGCAACAACGAAATAAATCATGAGCTAAGGTTCGATGCTAGATGAGAATGCCAAGATGGTTAGCTGGAATTTCCTTGCACGAACACAGGATGAATGATGGCATAAGAAGATTTTTGAAGGTAAGAAAAATAACAAAGAAAGTAAGAGAAGCAAGGTTAAGATGGCATGGGCATGTAATGAGGAGAGAAAATGATAATATTTTGAAGGCAGTATGGCAAGCACCAGTGACAGGAAGGAGGAGTAGAGGA
>RDPX01000533.1:125093-132593 GCA_003991215.1 Morbakka virulenta
GGTCAAATTCTTCCCACCAAGAAAGCCTGCGTGGTCACCAGGAAGGGCAAGCTCCCAACTCTGGACCATCAGGTTCACCACCTTTAGATAACCAAAAGAAAAACCGAAAGAAATGGAATAGGGAAGAAAACAAGGAAGTTATATATTGTTTTTATCTTGCATTTGAAAGACCTCAAAGTAACAACACTAACGATACTTATTTGATATGGTACGAGCGAAATAGTGAAAACAACAAATTTGACAGTCTTGTTGCAAGTGGTGTAGCAGTACGAGCCCTCCCCCCGGCCCGTGGGCTCGTATTGCTCCACCACTCAATGATAATAATGATACAGGAAAACTAACAGAAAGTACAGAAATTGAACTTGTTAACGGTACAAAGATCAATGAGATTGGTGAAGAGGAGATGTAAGTACTTTATTATACTAGAGCTAGATACAATGAAATAAAATAAAATGAAGGGAACATTCCTGAAGGAATATTGAAGAGGGTGAGGCTTGTAATGCAATCATAAGTTAATGGAAGAAAAGAGATAGGGCAAGAAATACCTGGGCAGTTTCTCTTATATGATATGATGTAGAAATTCTAACAGAAAAGAAAGACGAATTAGAATACATGAACAAAAGAAATTGGAAAGTAATGAAAATGAATAAAGAACTTTACCCTAGAAGTGATGTAGCAAGAATTTATGTTAGTAGGAAAATAAGTGGTAAGAGGGTTGATAAGCAGTAAGAACGGTGTGAAACTGAGATGAACAATCTGGCTTGGTAAATCAAGGATATCAAAGGTAATATCATGTCAAAAGTAAGAGATCTTGGAACAATAAATACTGCAGAAGAAGTAGCACCAGAAAAATATAAGAATAAAGTAAAGGGGGAGTTGAGAGAAACAACAGAAGGAAAAGTAAATGCATTCACTAGAAATTCAGATGGTATTGACTGGGAAAAAATATTTTTATGGTTAAGGAACGGAGAACTGAAAGGGTGTACGGAAGCATTAGTGTATAGTGCACAGGAAAAGTCTCTTCACACTAATTACGCAAAGCAATATGTTGACAAAACAAGTGATAGGTCATAGTGCAGAATGTGTAGTGACAAAGGAGAAGCAGTTAGTCATCCGGTGAGCGAGTGTCAAACTGGCACAAAGAGAATTTAGAAGGAAACATGACAATCTAGCAAAGTATATCCATTGGTTGTACAGAAGAGTACGAATTTGAAAGAGCTACAAATGGTACGAACTGAAGCCAGGAGTTGTAGAAAATCAAGACTTTAAGGTGTAATGGGATTTTATGATTCAATGTGATAGGATTATGCAAGCAAGATGGCCAGGCATTATTATGGATGACAAGAAACATAAGGAAGTAAAGATAATTGATATTGCAATTCCGGATGGTTGCGGGATTAAGGACAAAGAACAAGAAATGATGGAGAAGCATGAGCAATTTTGTCACCTTTCTCACCGGACTCCAGAGTAGGCGGGTGCCTGTCAGCGAGGAACCATCAGGGATGACCATCTGCCACGGTCGAGGTAGAGCTCAGTCGCGTTGACCTCTTGCCAGGTGGTGCCCTTCTCTTCAAGGTATTCAGACAGGTACTGGTGCCAGCGTTTTCGTGACCGGCCAATTGGTCTAGTGCCTTCAACTGCGTAATTGAAGGCTAGAGACAAGTGGTGGTCTGAGGGTCTCCTCTTGATATGTCCGTACCATTGTATTTGAGTGTCCTTGATTTTCACGTCAATAAGCAATATGCTGATGTTCTTGCATAGATCGACATTTCTTTTTCTGTCCCATTTGGTCACTCCGTTGATCATCCTGACAACCTTCATATCCGCTGCTACAATTCTTTTCATGTTGTTCTTGTTGATTGTCCATGTTTCACAACCATATAGCAGGATATGCATGAGGATTCCTGAATGAATGATTTGTTTTGCTTTTGTAGGAACTTCTTTGTCTTCGAGGAGGCGGTACAGCAGACCAACATTCTGCGAAAACTTCTTTATCCTTTCGTTGATCTCCACATCTATAAGTCCCGTCTCTGAAATTGTGCTGCCTAGGTACTTGAAGGTAGATGATTGCTTGATGGTGACATCGTTCAATGAAATGTTTGTTGTTATCTTCCGCTTGCTGAGAACCACAATCTCTGTCTTTGACAAATTGAGTTTTAAACCATGTCGCTGGAAGCTATCAGCCCACAGTTCCAGGTGTTCTCTCAAATCCCTTTCACTTCTGTCCAGTTGCGCAATATCATCCGCATATGCCAGGACACTAGTCGTCGATTGGCCGTCAGCGACCTCTTTAACAACTAGGTCTAGGTACATTATGAAAAGCAAAGGTGATAAGATGCTTCCTTGGCGGACTCCAGAATTTGTCTCAAACCAGATGTTGTCTCCTACTCCTGTTGACACTGAGCTGATACTGGTGCTGTAAGTGCTGATGATTGCTCTCCTCAGGTGGTAGGGGATGTGGTAATCTTCCAACATTTTCCACAGACTCGCTCTAGGTACACGGTCAAACGCTTTCTCCAGGTCTAGGAAGGCCATGAAGAGGGGTTGGTTATATTCCCAGTGCTTATCCATTATCCTTTTCAGTGTGAAGATCATGTCCGTTGTACTTCTTCCAGGACGAAAACCATGTTGCCATGGCCCCAGTTTATCCTCAGCAATCGCTCGTAGCCGCTTTTCTAGAATGGTTTCATATAACTTTGCAATGTGGTTTAGCAAGGAAATACCTCGGTAGTTTTGACACGCTTGGTGATCGCCCTTGTTCTTATAGATTGGGCAAATAATTGCTTTACCCCACTCCGCTGGTGTCCTTCCCTCCTTGTAGGCCTTGTCAAATAGCTCTGTTACCCTAGTAGCTAAGATAGGCTCTGACAGCTTGTATATCTCATTTGGTATCATGTCAGTTCCAGGTGCTTTGCCAGGCTTTGAGTGTTTGATTGCATATTGCACTTCTTCAATGGTGATGCTCGCTTGAGAAATGTCGACCAACTCTCTTTCGTCTGGCTCTGGTAGGTGGTACTCCCCCGCTTCATCAGGGCTGTTGAGCAGACCTGAGAAATATTCCTTCCATGTCTCATTTATCTCTTCTGGGTTCGTGAGGATCTCGCCATTGGTTAAGTCCTTGATGTTATAGGCCTTTTCAGATGTTCCTTTCCTGTAGTTTTTAGCCATATGGAAGATTAACTTTTTGTTCTTGAGAAGGTCTTCTTCCAAATCAATGCAAATCTGCGTCCATTTCCTTTCTTTTGCCTCCTTCTTGGCTGCTTTCGCCCGATTTCTTTTCGCTTTATACTCCCTTCTGGTCTCTGGTGTTCTCTTCTTCATCCATACTCTAAAAGCAGTGGTCTTGTCTCGCACAGCCTTCTTCACATTTTCATCCCACCATGGTGTTTTCTTCTTTTTGCTTGTGCTACAATGTTTGAAGCCAAAGGAATCCTTTACAGCTTCATGTATGTCATTCCTCAAAGTTTCCCACATTTCATTCAGGTCTTCTTCCTGTTCAGGTCTCTCTTCTTCCACTCTGTTTAGAGATCCACAAAACTTCAACAAAGTCTAATCATTTACATTTCCAATGTTGATCTTCTTAACCTTTTCACTGGGCCTTGTTTTCTGCACAAGAAACTTAGTTTTCATCATCACTAATCGGTGGTCGGAGTCTAACTCTACAGAGGGAATTGCCTTGACATCCTTAACAATTCGGAGACTCGAGCCAAGAAAAAGATCAATCATTGTTTTCCTGTTGTAATCCCCTAGTTCATTATTCCATCCATACCACGTGTACTTATGGCTTTCCTGGTGTTTGAAGAAGGTGTTGAGCACTTTCATGTTGTTCCTGGAACAGAGATCCAAAATACTGTCTCCCTGTTCATTTCGATCACCAATACTACAGTGGCCGATGGTCTGCTCATGTCCCTCCCTGTCGCCGCCAATGTGGCCATTGAAGTCACCCATTAGAAACACTTCCTCGTCGCTCCCGCTTCTATCGATCACAGATTGTAGTGTCTCGAAACATTCATCCCTTGCTGTCTTGGGTCTCCCTTGCTGCGGTGCATAGACTTGTATTATGCATAGTTTCTGTGTCTTTATCCTCACACTAACTTTATCAATCCTGTTGCTTACGCTTTCATAGGAACTCACAAAAGGTTCAACTTTGTCACTCACTATCACTGCCACATCATGTTGTCCGCTGGCCTTGCTGTTGCTGAAGCAGATGTAGTTGTTATATAACACTATCCTTGCGGAGATCTTATCCCTTGTTTCTGAAAGTCCCATTAGATCTATTTTTCTGCATCACCTCCACAACTTCTTCGGTTTTGTCTTTTATAGTACCAATGTTTAGAATGCCGAATCGTAATCCGTTTTGACGTTCAGGGGTCTTAGTCCGTTTGGTCAATCCGATTTTCTTCCTTTGAGTATTTCTGGCGGTTTTTTGTAAGCAACCAGTGGCTTGCTGGGCCTATCCTGGCGCTACCAAAGCCTGTTGTTAGCCAGCATAGTTGTTGCCCGGTCCCTACGGCAGGGACGTCACAGGTTGGATTTCATCTGGGACCATGAGCAATTAAAGGAAGAAATTGGAAGGCTGTGGAATGCAAAGGTTACAGCCATGCTTGCTGTAATTAGCACACTTGGATGCCGATCATATTGCTTGAAAGGTTAATAGAAAAGATTGGAATTAATACAGAGTTAAAAGTGGTACAAAAACCAGCATTATTGGGAACTGCAAAGATTTCAAGAAAGATATTACCTGTGTAAGTCACCAGATAAGATGGGATGGGTCTTTTATCAATTTGTTGTGATGTCTGTGAATAAATAGACGACTCATGATACTAATAATTATAATAATCATGCCCTTTTTCATAAATTACAACATGGCTTTTTGTGGGCCTATTTTGTATGGTAAGAAAAGGGAGTACACTGCACAAATCTGCTTATTGTACTAAAAGCAGACCTCAGAGATGCAGGAGTCAAACTCTAAGAACATCAAAAAGACTCCGGGAGCTAAGAATGCTACCTAAGGAAAAATGTAGTGAATCCAAATGAAGAAGGACTGATTGCAACTCCAGGAAGATTATACTACTACAGATGCAGCACACAGTATATTATCATCATCATCATTTTTTTGTGATTTTGTCACGGAACAGGCCAATAACAAAGATCGGGTTTAAAGTTAATGCTTCAATTTTACATTTAGTACTAGTACTAATTTATTTATCGATGCATTATCAGTTATCAGGCTAGAAGTGGGGACTGCTATAGTCATGAGTTGTTGTCATACAACAACAACCGCTTGAGCAATGTGCCTTTCCTCACTTGTTAGGGGGAGTCACTTGCGAGGTTGAAGTGAAGTTCCATTTGTTTTCGTTATTTATTTTATCTCTGTGACTATACTACATGTTCCTTTTTTGAACTTACCTTGTTTGTTCCTGGTTACTAAATGTGCGTTTTTATCCCATCCATTACTAGATGGTGTGTAATTACTCCATGATAACAAAAAATGGGTTACCAATTGCAGAGTATTTAGTGCTACTAATGAATAAAAATGAAAGAGGACAAAATTAGTAGACAAACTTGTTGGAAGCTATGCCAACAATCATGAAGCATTTGCTCAAAACTGATGCAAATACCATCCACAATCAGTTGCAGAAACAAAACTTAGAGCTATCATGAGAGAGTTAGAGAAAGAAATGAATGAACAGTTAAAGTTCATTCCTCAATCATCATAAGGGAGGACTACCAAAAAACCCCCATCCCTTCTTTAAAATAAGACTACCCCAACAGATAACCTCATAGTGGACTTAAGATTAAAAAATATTACAATACAAATATCTTGAGATTGTAATAATTACATGTAATGATTTATAAAGGGAGACACCCACACGTGTAAGATTTTAATGAAAAAATTCCAGATAAACTAGTTGCAAGAAATGGGAAAGAACAGTGTTAACAACCACTGCACAAAAATAGTGAAAAGAAAAGGAGTTTTTGAGATTGTAGCATTTGTAACATTCTATACATGTGGAAAATATTGAGTTCAAACAGCAACAACAACAACAACATATTGAGCCAATAAAAAAAATGTTCAAACAACAACAACAACATATTGAGCCAATATATAAAATGTTCAAACAACAACAACAACAATAACAACAACAACATATTGAGCCAATATATAAAATGTTCAAACAACAACAACAACAACAACATATTGAGCCAATATATAAAATGTTTAAACAACAACAACAACATATTGAGCCAATATATAAAATGTTCAAGCAGCAACAACAATAATAAAAACAACAGCAACATATTGAGCCAATAAAAAATCGTCAAACAACAACAACTACAACAGCATATTGAGCCAATTAAAAATGTTCAAGCAGCAACAACAACAATAATAACAACAATAATAACAACAATAATAACAACAACAATAACAACAATAATAACAACAATAATAACAACAACAACATATACCTTTATTGACAATTCTGCATCTTGAGGTAAGCAGCAGGTAAGACTGTTGCTTGACTTAGGTAACCCAATAAAAAAATTTCAACGATTTTCATTTCACTTTTTTAACTGATAACTTTATGAATGAGGTCAGAACAAATTAGCACAACAAGAAAATGTTTTTATTTGATATTTACTTTTAATTAAAATAGCTTTAAACCCAAGTAGTAAAGTTATTTGAAAATCTTTTAAATTAGATGCTTTGAAACTGTAATTCATTTTTTGTTATTTTGTGGTCAGTTAAATCTTTGATATTGTGGTTTGCTCTTAAATGTCCAAATTTATCCCAGATTATTGAAAAAAACCACCCATCTTTCTGTTTCTGTTTAATAAGCCACCGCGCAATACTGTGAACGGTCACATTAAACATTAAAATTGGTAAGTACCTTGATAAACTATTGTAATGCTTGTTTTGTTTTGAGATTGATTCACATCTATATGTAGAATTGTTTTCTTTCCAAACGGGTGACCCATACTGTTTTCAGAAAGTTGCATTTTCTGGTAAATCAATTTTCATTACAAGAAAAACAATCTGTTTATAACCATTTTTGCATTTGAAATTTCTTGTATTCTCAACTATTAAATGCACTGGCACTATTTGGTATATGTTAAGCAGTTATGAAATTCTGATACCCTTCCAAAAACATCCTTTTGCTACCTGGATCAAGAAAATGCCCATAACAAAATCCTATGAAAAAGTAACATTTGCATGAGAAATCATTTTGCAAAATACAAAGATAATAAAGAAATGTCTGATTTCTATTTATTTTCTTATGATATCTAATTTAAGTTAATGTCAGAATAAAAAGGGTAGAACAAGCCTAAATTGAACTGTTTTTTTATTTCCTTATGCACTGATTTTTATAGAACATTTGCAATAAAATCTCAGCTTTTCAGTCTGTCCCTTAGTCTGTAGTTTCTAGTTTATTGGAGTGTTGTATTCTCACTGTATAGGACTTCCACACCCGATCTCAATTTATTACAAAATCATAT
>RDPX01000533.1:259356-270126 GCA_003991215.1 Morbakka virulenta
AACAAGTAGAAGAACAACAAGAAGAACAAGTAGAAGAACAACAAGAAGAACAAGTAGAAGAACAAGTAGAAGAACAAGTGGAAGAACAAGTAGAAGAACAAGTGGAAGAACAAGAAGAAGAACAACAAAAATAATTTTATTAGGTAGAATATGACTATCAACATCAACGTCAATAGTAGGAAAAATAATGCATTCCAAACGAAATGATTGGAGATGCTGCTAGAAACTCATAACAATAAATAGTATTCAAACTGAAAGAAATATTTCTTTAACAAAGTTAACCATGGTTCATATTGGCTCTAATACCATCACACTACAGCCTTTTTTATCATTATAGGTCTTCGAACACAGCAAGATATTCAATAACCTTATAAATAGTCTTGCAGAGACAACGATGTTTTTCAATAGTAATAATGATAATGATGATGATGATGATAATAATAATGATTATGTTAATAGGTGGCTTCCTTTCTTATTTGGATTTATTTTTTATGGCAGCCCTATCAGGCCTAGGATGAACGTTATAAAAAATGGCTTGAATGGTATAATGATAAAATTAATTAATATTTATTGTGATCCCAACAAGATAGCTTGCGTGAACCACTGGCACAGAAGAAAGATTCAATGTAATTTTAAGCCATCATCAACAAGGTCACTTCAGAAGAACTTTGATTTAAGTTGCTTTTAAATATTAGTGGACAATATGACATAAAGATCGATTCTGCCATCAGTTTTAAATTACCTAATTATAACTCTATTCAGGTGACTTTGTAAGAATAAAACTTTACAAAAGTATACATATTTCGTCCCAATATAATTCACCTTTTTCACCTATGCATAATAAAGCTATAAAATTTAACAAGTTTTTTATATTGTATTCGTTGTGTTCATTTTTTTTAAACGGTCATTTATTAGGTCATAGGTTATAAATCATAGGTCATAAGTATTCAGGAATTCCCATTTATTGTTTTTGATTTTCTAGTGTTGGCTCGAGTGTTATAGCTACTGTATCTAGTCTTGTATTTAGGCAACTTGTGTAATCTTGTCCACAGCAGAGAGATTTTAGACTAATTAAGTAACAGCATTTAACCTAAATGGTTTGTAAAAGCACTTGTAGCGATGTGATATAGATCACTGGTTTGAACCTTCCCACGTACTGAAAATACTCCTTGAAGGTCTAGTTCCAGTGCTATTGAAAAAACCCAAACAAACAGTATTCCTCTGAAGCTTATGCTAACTATTGATTGATTAGCTTTATGATATATGATCTTTAGTACTGAATGATGCTTTGTTGCTTTCCAACGAACTACCATTGCACAGCTGCAGGTTATTTTTATATAGCGCGATGAAAGATATGATTGCAGAATGGTCTGTTTTAGAACCTAGAACGACACTTCAAAAGAGTTTGGCCATAATGGGTATGTTTACGCTCAGTTTCGGACTACACATGATTTTTAATTTTCAATAACATTACGTTAGCCAATTTTATTTCTTTTTTCCCCTTTTTAGCATTTTCATTTCATATAGGTTACCGACTTCCTTCCTTTCCCCTGCAAACTTCATCTCCATCATTTTCCTTCCCACACATTCTTCGTCTGTCCTCATAACATGCTAAAACCACCTTATTCTTGCCTCTCTTATTCTTACTTCTAGGTGTCTGTTATGTGATGTGCTTTCTAAGTTTCTAATTTTGGCCTTTCTTGTCACTCCAATCACAAACTTAAGCATTTTGAATTCCTCTACCTCCATTTCTACCTTTCGCTTCTGTGTCTCTACTGCTGCTTTGACTCCCTATATTAACGCAGGCCCAGCTAGAGTAAATTAAACCACTTTCAATTGAGCGTCTGTTCCTCAGGGCTAATGATAGATTATCAAGTGTTTACCATTTCATAATTGGAATTCTAGAGGTTTTAGGCGTTTTTCTTTCAAAATTTTAGGATTTTATGCAGAACGATTCGTTGCTCATTCTCTTCATATAAATTAGATTGCCGATTTGTGACTATCCAGGTTTCTCTGAAAGTATTGTGCCCTATTTCTTTTTGTCAAAAATACTTAATTAGAATATTCCGTCAGTATACGTTTATAGAAATAGAACTGAGGGAGAGAAGAAACCTAAAAACACGTTGAATAAAAAGAATAAACTCTGTTATTGATTCCAAACTTTGTCACAATTGAAAAGAAACAAGAACACTTTCAAAAATGACTTCAGCAATAGTCTAAAAAATTTCCATTATCATTATCATTATCATTATCATTATCATTATCATTATCATTATCATTATCATTATCATTATCATTATCATTATCATTATCATTATCATTATCATTATCATTATCATTATCATTATCATTATCATTATCATTATCATTATCATTATCATTATCATTATCATTATCATTATCATTATCATTATCATTATCATTATCATTATCATTATCATTATCATTATCATTATCATTATCATTATCATTATCATTATCATTATCATTATCATTATCATTATCATTATCATTATCATTATCATTATCATTATCATTATCATTATCATTATCATTATCATTATCATTATCATTATCATTATCATTATCATTATCATTATCATTATCATTATCATTATCATTATCATTATCATTATCATTATCATTATCATTATCATTATCATTATCATTATCATTATCATTATCATTATCATTATCATTATCATTATCATTATCATTATCATTATCATTATCATTATCATTATCATTATCATTATCATTATCATTATCATTATCATTATCATTATCATTATCATTATCATTATCATTATCATTATCATTATCATTATCATTATCATTATCATTATCATTATCATTATCATTATCATTATCATTATCATTATCATTATCATTATCATTATCATTATCATTATCATTATCATTATCATTATCATTATCATTATCATTATCATTATCATTATCATTATCATTATCATTATCATTATCATTATCATTATCATTATCATTATCATTATCATTATCATTATCATTATCATTATCATTATCATTATCATTATCATTATCATTATCATTATCATTATCATTATCATTATCATTATCATTATCATTATCATTATCATTATCATTATCATTATCATTATCATTATCATTATCATTATCATTATCATTATCATTATCATTATCATTATCATTATCATTATCATTATCATTATCATTATCATTATCATTATCATTATCATTATCATTATCATTATCATTATCATTATCATTATCATTATCATTATCATTATCATTATCATTATCATTATCATTATCATTATCATTATCATTATCATTATCATTATCATTATCATTATCATTATCATTATCATTATCATTATCATTATCATTATCATTATCATTATCATTATCATTATCATTATCATTATCATTATCATTATCATTATCATTATCATTATCATTATCATTATCATTATCATTATCATTATCATTATCATTATCATTATCATTATCATTATCATTATCATTATCATTATCATTATCATTATCATTATCATTATCATTATCATTATCATTATCATTATCATTATCATTATCATTATCATTATCATTATCATTATCATTATCATTATCATTATCATTATCATTATCATTATCATTATCATTATCATTATCATTATCATTATCATTATCATTATCATTATCATTATCATTATCATTATCATTATCATTATCATTATCATTATCATTATCATTATCATTATCATTATCATTATCATTATCATTATCATTATCATTATCATTATCATTATCATTATCATTATCATTATCATTATCATTATCATTATCATTATCATTATCATTATCATTATCATTATCATTATCATTATCATTATCATTATCATTATCATTATCATTATCATTATCATTATCATTATCATTATCATTATCATTATCATTATCATTATCATTATCATTATCATTATCATTATCATTATCATTATCATTATCATTATCATTATCATTATCATTATCATTATCATTATCATTATCATTATCATTATCATTATCATTATCATTATCATTATCATTACCATTATCATTACCATTATCATTATCATTATTACTATCACTATCACTATCACTATCACTATCACTATCACTATCACTATCATTATCATTATCATTATCATTATCATTATCATTATCACTATCACTATCACTATCACTATCACTATCATTATCATTATCATTATCATTATCATTACCATTACCATTATCATTATCATTATCATTATCATTACCATTACCATTACCATTATCATTATCATTATCATTATCATTATTATGATCACCAAAAATAACTATGGTGTTTGAGGTCTCTTTATTGATGCTGACTATGACACTGAAGAGTAAAAGTGATCGTGATTATGATGATGGCTAACAATAGTACGAATTCTCACAAAAAGTATTTAAAGGATGCTTTTGACGATTTCATTGTTAAGTGAATAATAAAGAATATCATTTTAGTATTGATGTTTTACAATGTCTTACTTGTAGTTTCAAAAATGTGAACGATTGAAATTTGTACAGCTTATTTCTTTGAGAGCTCAAAAAACCCCATAATTAGCCATGGCTGTACATATAACTTCATTCTTTCTGTAAAGGTCAATGAAATATTGCTCCATAATCTGTTTAGAAAAATGCACGTTTCTTCTCCTACCGTAAACAATAGTGAGTCTTTTTTAACAAACTAGTTTTGAGATATTAGAACGATAAGATTGGTAGATCTTTTTAATGTTGTGCCTTTCTGTCATCAGTAAAAACACAACGAAACTTTTGTTCATCTCTTTGAGCATTTCTATTGTAAACGATTTAACGTGAACTAAAAAAAATAACGCTATATTGCACGTAATGAGCTCCCAAGCATAAATGATTAATGATTTGACCTCACGGCTCTTTTGCAAATCACATCTTCTTGTGATCTCAATGTTAGGTTATTTGCTTTAAACATAGATTCATTTCAATAGCATATATGTACACTGGGAAAAGAGCAGGTACCGTCTTGCTTTTTAGAATCAAGAATAGGACTACAGATTAATTTCTAACGACATTCTAAATTAGGAAGATTACCAGTAATTAACCTGTTACCTAGTACGAATTTTTGACATTGGTAAAATAGCAGATTATTTTTTTAGTTGGGATAAACACCGAACATAAAGTTTTGCAAAAAGCTCGAGATTTTCTCCTCTCTTATAAAATCCGTGACCGTCCATTGTGAAGTTGTTTTTTCGACTTCCTCATTTCATAATGATATCCTAAATAAAGGCAATCAAATTAATTATTTATCTCTATTTATAGTATACAAACTTACTCATGTCTAGTTAATAGCTTCATTTTTGTCTTTTTCTAATTAATTAACTAGAGTCATTTCTATTCACGATGTAGATGCTCCGCGCGTCTTTTGCACACTATCATTCTTATTTGTATACTTCAAACCACTTTTATTGCATTCACTTGCCTCATGCAAACTTGACTTGATTCAATTTACTTTGCATTATCTTCATTTATATCTGCTGAATAAGGTCTTTATTTATCTTAATTTTTTAAAATTTTATCTTAATTTATTTTTTCTCGATAATAGTTTTAGTCGCTTCTGTTGACCATTTTCTATTTCCAATTATGCCAGTTAACCCACTTTCCATCAAGTGAATTATGTGGTAGCTTTACACGTATCTATTTACTACAAAGTAGCTTCACTCGTGTTTATTTTGTAATAGATTTACACCTATCTATTTACTATATAGTAAGTTAACTCGTCTTCTATTTGTACTAGATTTACACGAATCTATTTACTACCTAGTTGTTTCTCTCCAATCGATTTACACGTATCTATTTACTGCATAGTACCTTCACTCGTGTTTATTTTGTGGTAGCCTTACCCGTATCCATTTTCCACAATGTAGCTTCACTTGTGATTATCCTTGCAGTAGATTTACACATATCTATTTACTACATAGTAGCTTCGCTCGCCTTTATTATGTGGTAAATTAACAGCTATTTATAACCTACATAATAGCTACACGTGTGTTTATTTTGTTGTAGATTTAGACGTATCTATTTAGTACGTAGTAGCTTCTCTCGTGTATATTTTGTGGTAGATTTACACTCATCTAGTTACTACATAGTAGCTTCAAGCGTGTTTATCTTGTAGTAGATTTATACTTATCTATTTACCACATAATAGCTTCACTAGTGTTAATTTTCTATTGATATTCATTTCATTTCATTAGGCTCATCCGATTCCTTGAGGTCATGTATCAATTTGTTACAAAGTAGCTTCACTAGTGTTTATTTTGGAGTAGCTTTACACGTATCCATTTTTAATATAGTAGCTTTACATGTTTTTATATTTTGGTAGATATTCAGTTATCTGTTTTCTACATAGTACCTATTTAGTATATAGTAGCTTCACTCCTTTTTCTTTGCTGTAGCTTTACACGTATCTATTTCGTACAAAGTTGCTTTACTTGTGTTTATTTTGTAATAGCTTTTCACGTATCTATTTATTACAAAGTTGCTTCACTGGTGTTTATTTTGTAGTACATTTACACGTTTCTATTTACTGCAAAGTAGCTTAAATCATGGTTAACTTATAGTAGATTTATACGTATCTTTTTACTACATAGTAGCTTCACTTGCGTTTATTTTGTAGTGGCTTTACAGGTATCTATTTACTAGATATTAGCTTTACTTGTGTTTATTTTCTAGTAGATTTACACATATCTGTTTACTATATAGTAGCTTCATTTATCTTTATTTTGTAATAGCTTTACACGTATTTATTTCCTACATAGTAGCTTCACTTGTGTTTATTTTGTGATAGCTTTACATTTATCTGTTTACTTTGTAGTGGGCTTCATTTCTGTCTTTTTACTATGTATTAGGTTTACGTGTATCTCTTACATATCGAAGTACTAGTATCCCTGGGCTGTCCCAGGTGCCGATTTTTGCATTCGAGTTAAGGTAGTTTCTCTATTGTCTCTATGCTACGTATTAGATGAATATACTAGTTCCTGTATTCAAATATAGAGATTATCCACCATCTTCATTAATATTTGTTTTCCCTACGCTTTCTTCATTTATATACGTGCTTTATAAATATGTATTTAATGGTCATGCAGTAAATGCACAATTGTCAGTTTCCTTGATATTACAAATCCACGGTGAAAACGATCTTTGAGAATTTCGTTCTATCTCTGTACTTTCGAAGAAGGAAACACTACTTTTCGACCTGATAATTCATTATTCTGCACGTAACAAAATAATTCACAAGATACAGATAGCATGCGGGTAGGACAAGGACACTAGAATATAAAAAAGCCAGCAAATAAATAGGAAGACGTAAAGTGAACAAATCTGACTTGTCTTTGTCTTTTCCATAGATATTACTATGGGTAATATTCTGATCAGCTTTTCTCGATGGCATTAACACAGTTTTCTTCATGCCTTGTGAGGTATTTCTCTAAATATCTCTATCCTAGTGGCTTTGTTCTTCTTCGTTGTAATAAATCTTTCTATGAGTGTACGTTTTGTCCCCTGAGAGTCAAGTTGTGGAACTGTTTTACTTTTGATTGCTCTCCTGAATCATATGACTTTAAGATAACTTCTTTTCTCTTAGCTTAACTAATTTTTTCTGCCTTGTTTTTACAGTTCGATACATTTGATGGTTTTGTCTAAGCATTGTATGGCTTTTAGTCATAAAAAGCAAGAAAATAAGAATTACTCTGTACGAATCTTAGGCTATTGTACTGGGCACATTAAAGCTTCATGCTTGGTTCTAAGATCATGCTTGACTCTAAAATCATGCTTCATTCTAGCTTCATGCTTCATTTTAACATCATGCTTTACTCTGGCTTCATGCTTCATTCTAACATCATGCTTCATTCTAGCTTCATGCTTCATTCTAACATCATGCTTCATTCTAGCTTCATGCTTCATTCTAACATCATACTTTACTCTAGCTTCATGCTTCATTCTAACATCATGCTTTACTCTAGCTTCATGCTTCACTCTAACATCATGCTTCATTCTAGCTTCATGCTTCATTCTAACATCATGCTTTACTCTGGCTTCATGCTTCATTCTAACATCATGCTTCATTCTAGCTTCATGCTTCATTCTAACATCATGCTTCATTCTAGCTTCATGCTTCATTCTAACATCATGCTTTACTCTAACATCATGCTTCACTCTATCATCATGCTTCACTCTAACATCATGCTTCATTCTAGCTTCATGCTTCACTCTATCATCATGCTTCACTCTAACATCATGCTTCACTCTAAGATCATGCTTCACTCTAACATCATGCTTTACTCTAGCTTCATGCTTGCTTATTCTTATTTAACTGCTGTACAATAGATTCATTCAAGTTTTTTTTAAGACGCACTACCAAATTCATATTTATTTGCTATACACTTGCTTTATTCATATTTGGTTCTTGTATACCAGCTTCTTTTATATTTTTTATAAGCTAGACACAGGCATATTATCCCCTACATACCAGCATTAGTCATATGTATTCTTTAGGTATAAAAGTTATTCCATTTAAGTTATTTTAATTTATTTTCTTAACTATTCATTTCTATTTTCTGATTTACTAATTTCTATTGAGTTTCGTATTTCTTTGCCTTTTTTAAAAGGTCTTCCCTCCATGCAAGGATTGAAGGCGCTTTAGTTCTGAGGATTACTTTAAATACTAATTTATTACTTGAAATCTCTTGACTTCTTCCCTCGAAAATCATATACGAACTAAGTTATGTTCATATTTAAGATAGAAACAAATTGAACGGTTTACTTCCAAGATTCCGACCACGAATCTTTTGCATGGTAATCTACCACCTTAAACACTCGGCCACTATTGCATTTTATTCATATTTCATTCTCATATACTACCTTCTTATATCGATTTCCTATAGGATAGCTTCATTAATCTCTGATTGCCATATTTCACATAAAATAATTTCGTTAACATTGCTTGAAGTTCTAGCTTTATTTATGTCTTATCTCCCTCTTGTTTGTAGGAAGTATTGAATTGGAAAATGTTGGTATGCTTCCTTGATTGCAATGAAATTGCAATAAGTTGTTTAAGGCATCAAAACATCATTGTTTTTTATTCTTTTATTGCTTTATTTATCTTGAATTTTATTGATGCAACGATAATTACAATATCTTAATGGTGATACTAAAAAGCTCAGTTTAATAACTAAAACAGCCTGATAGTCATTTTATCAATTTTCACATCATTAGATAGAATGATGCAGTAAAATATCATTTGAAAAAGTAGCCTTTTTCTCTGAAGGCACTTTCAGCCTTGCATAGTGTGAAAGAGGGGGAAAAAAGACAAATAAATGTTACTAATTAAAACTCTTTTTTTCTGGAAAAGCTGCTAGTGGTATGTATGACCTATAACTGTTTCACCGTCATCTTTATCTTCAACTGTCCAGTAACATCTGTTATCATTGAGGCACTGATGATGAGTTGACTTGTCTAGGATTCCTTAATTAAGCAAGCCTGAAATATTTGTAATATTTCTGACTTCTAACAGTGATGGTATGGTACATACTATCTTTTCCCAGCCCGTAAATGGGTTTCAAAGCCGTCAAAAGTAAACACATTTTTGCACCAAAGATTAAATTTAAGGTACCATGATTATTAGATTAAATGTTAACCACTAGTACATAGAGATCGCATTGGGCGTCCCAGAAGGCAACCTCCACGTGGTGATGCCTGGATGCTGATTAGCCAGGTTTTTCTGACTAGTTAGTAACGAATAGCCTTCGATTCAAGCTGTTCTTCCGTCCCATGGAAGAAATCGATCTCGTCGTTCATGTGATTTCGAATCTGGTTCGTCGTCGATTTGGAGAATTTTTTTTAGAACTTCTGCCGCCCCTGGTGGTTTTAAAAGCAGCAGCTAAGTATACACATACAGAGATCACATTAGTTTAATATCTTGTTTTCGAAGTTAAGAAATTGTCTGATCATCAAACCAAATGAGAATTCATTTTTAGCTATTCTTTTAATCAGGTAGCATATTGGTATAATAATTTTTACTCTAGATTTTTCTGACATTTTTCACCGGTATAAAAATTCGTTAGATAAGACCAGAACAAGAGCAACAACAACAAGAACAACAACAACAACAATACCAACTGAATGAACCTGTCTGAAATTGGACCTAATTAATCCAGCTTTAATTAACCAGCTTCTACACATTGGTAATTATCAGGAAATGTATTTAAATTTATGTACTTTATCCTCGCGGTTATAAGGTGTTGATGACCTAATTAAACAAAGCATTACAGCGTAGCACCTGATAATTAAAATAGTAATAATTGGCCAATCATGATTGGCAACAATAGGTAATTTGAAAACAGCAAGAATTTTTTGTTCTTAGGTACATTGTACTAACATAAATGCCAAGCTTGAGCTATGAAATATCTCGTTCAAAATTAATGAGCTAAAAAGTTATGTTAGAACTCTGAGGGTTTTTCTACAACATTTTTACTGTCCCCTGGTTTACAAGGATAGTCAGAGGTAAATTGTATCCATTATGTACGAGCGGTTTTCAATTCTGCGTAATTGTACCTTTTTAATGAATCTTTCAAACCAAGTCCTTCTCTCTCTCTCTTTCTCTCTCTCTCTCTCTCTCTCTCACTCTCTCTCTCTCTCTCTCTCTCTCTCTCTCTCTCTCTCTCTCTCTCTCTC
>RDPX01000533.1:270853-281486 GCA_003991215.1 Morbakka virulenta
ATCTATCTATCTATCTATCTATCTATCTATCTATCCATCTATCTATCTATCTATCTATCTATCTATCTATCTATCTATCTATCTATCTTTCTTTCTATCTCTCTCTCTATCTCTCTCTCTCTATCTCTCTCTCTCTCTCTGCTCGTTTTATCTGGCGAGCTACTCTTAAGTTTCATGCCTAACAGTGTAAACCAACAATTTATTTCGTTTTCTGTGATGGAACCCCAAATCGCTTCTCTCTATCTCTTCAAAGACGTCTTCCTACTTTTCTTTTCTATCCAGCTAACCTTTAATAGTTTTCGTCACAACTAACGCTGAATACTTCCATCTTAACTCATTCCTTTTACACTTTCTGATTTACCTAATCAAACTTTAAACCAAGACAGTTCTTGCTTAGAAAAATAGTCACACACTCATGAGGGAATATTTTTTCTTGTGACTTGTTTCTCAATACAGAGCAATATTTGGAAAGTTCTGTACAAAAATATAAATCAAATATCAATACCATTTTAAAAGAATAGCATAAGATGTGATCTTCTTCTGTTTTCAGAACAATCAAAACGAAGATCTCGACACATTTGTTCTCCATTAATTGATTTGCTCCTTGAATCAATATACACGCGACCATATTATCAAAAAGTGACTGAAAAGAGGATTTTTGTTTGTAATTTTCATCATGTCTATTGTTTACAAGATTCATCTGTGCTTATTTGTTTTTCCATAATTATTTGATCACGACTAATTGTTGCCCTGTGGGATATGCATTTCTACGCGTTCTTGTTAATTGCTAGTTTCTTTTATTTCTTCCAGACCATACAAAACCTTCACATCTGTCGTTTCCCTTGCCACCTTTTTAAAGGCTCTTATGTCAACCATAAACAGTTTGAGATGACAGAAAATAGCTGGATATAAAGAGAAAGGTCTGCTTAAATAAAAGCAATACCTGTCAAGAAGATGTGTTGTTTCTACAAAGCGCATATGTGCGTTCAATTTGGAGTTAAAAAAGAACTCCTTTGTTTAAAATTTCACAAGCTATTGACCATATTTCACAGAATACAAACAGCTGATATACTACGTCCCAATATCTATACATTACCTTGTATTCAAGAAGACGATGCGAACAAAAAAGTTCTTAATCTTATGGCTACAAGGAAGAAACGTCCAGTTTGTAGCCTTCAGGGTTTATTTTAATGGGAGAGATGAGATAAAAACGTTTTGTATTTAAGAAACATTGGAATATTCCTCTAGTATGTAACTCTAAAAATATTAAACTTTTCGCTGAGTTAGTCCAACAGACTCTTTGAGCCTAAAAGAAACGACGCTACTTCATAGCTTGTATATCCAAATAAAGCTTGTCATTTAAGTAATGCTAAACATGATAAATTATTCGGTATACGACATGTGAAGCAGTATGGAAACGCAACGCTTTTCAATTTTGTAGGCAAAAGGTAATAATTCTCTAAGAGAGGTGAAAAATTTCGATTAATTCAAGATTGGATTAAATGTAGTACATGATTTTGTTAATAGGTGAATTTAAAAAAATCAGAACTAATTACTCTGTCACCGACAAAAACTGTTCTGATATTATACAAATTCTTATATCAGAATCCAGTTTATTAGAAAATCAGTGATACTTAGCAATAAACATACGCGTACTGTTAGTTTTCTGTTTCAATAAGCATCAGATTGCATGAACGAATATCACCAGCACAACAAAGGTACAAACAGTACTTAAAAGTACTAAGAGACAGAAATCGTACTTAAAAGTACGGAAAGGTACAAACAGTACTTAAAAGCACTAAGTGATAGAAATCGTACTTAAAAGTACGACAAGGTACAAACAGAACTTAAAAGTACTAAGAGATAGAAATCGTACTTAAAAGTACGAAAAGGTACAAACAGTACTTAAATAGTACTAAGAGATAGAAATCGTACTTAAAAGTACGAAAAGGTACAAACAGTACTTAAAAGTACTAAGTGATAGAAATCGTACTTAAAAGTACGGAAAGGTACAAATTGTACTTAAAGGCACAAATAAATACAAATCGCACTTAAAAGTACAGCAAGGTGGAAATTCTACCTAAAAGTATATAGAGGTACAAATTGTACTTAAAGATACATAAAGGTACTGCTTTAACAGGAAAGTATTGCTATCTTTCCCTGCATCTCTGCCTTACCATTAAACAGTGTTTGTGATAAGAATATGTTCATTAAGGGAAGGTCCAACTTTTTCATCCTTTCAAAGCTTACATAAAGCATGCCATTCTTCTCTAATCTTTTGTATTACTTCACAAGTAAGAAGTGTGGTTGACAGCATGGTTGCTTGGCTTTCAAATAGTTGGTGTTAAAAAAAGAAGAAAATTTGGCAGTGATCCATTTACGTTTTGGAAGTGTGCCTACGTATTCAAAACAACAAAGTTTGTACTGTCAGTCGTTGAAACATGAGCATTTGAACGTATTACTGGTAATGGTATGTTCAGTGTTCATCTACTTTAATTGAGTGAAGACGTCAATACGAAAATTAAGTTTTAGCTTAATGAAAGGTCTCGAGAGATTTCTTTGCTTCTCTTTATTTGTTCCAAATTAAATACATTGATTATATTTATAAACATAAAGAAAATTAATAATGAAGACTACTTTTTTCCCCTAAAATTATTCTGCTTGATATTGCGATCAAATTCATAAAAATGACGAATCAAAAAGCAAATACGTAGAGACTTGCTGCCAATTGATAAAGAATTAGAGAATAGCTTCATGGAAAAAAAGAAAGCCAGACAGAGAGATATACAAACACAAATGCTAAAAATAAATCCTGTACTTATTTTAAAATGAATTGTACAGAAGTAATATCCTTTGATTACAAAATAGAAAGAACTTGAAGTTACCAATGCCCTTTGATTGAATCCATAATATTTAAAGCACGTGTTATTTTGCGAAAGTTAAAAATTCTAAACATATCAGAAATAAAAGACATGATTTCACAATACTGATATCCGCCAAACGACATAAACAGTGAATCGTTTGAATAAAGGTACATATGGACCCGATTATTTTGTCTATGTCTACCAGCTTTTGTTCGTGTGTAAAGATTTTGTATCCATCACAAAAATTATTTTGATGATAATTATATTCTTTACGTTTACTAGCGCAGGTTCATAATAAAAATTATGGAGGTATTTTCATCTCCTTTCCTTTCTTATATGTATACATATCATTTATTTTTAATATTTATTGCAATTATCGTATATTAGTAGCCTTATGATTTTAGCCAAGTCTTGAATCTTCTGCATGGTACTTGTTTGAATTGAGACTTCCTTTCAAATCTCACATTAATTGCATTTTCCCATTTCTCACTAAATTTATTAAAACCAAAGAGAGGCAACAAAAGATGGAGTAAAAACAGAAAAAAAATGTTTAAAAGAAAAGATTTAGCCCCAGCAAAAGAAAATGTCAACACCTGCTGGGTTTTCCTTCAAAGCATAGACAGTAAATTAATCAACACACTTTTAAACTCTTAATATCTTATGAACTCTGTCTTCTTCACATTTTAAGCTCAAGAAACACTTTCTTCAGTCCTTCTTCATATTAAATAGAATACTTAGCAAAATATTCCTCCTTTTACGTTTCTTTTCCCTCGAAAGAATCCAAAGTCACCAGGGATATTTTGTTGTCTTTTTAAGGTGTTTCAAGAATTTCGTATGTCACTGAGTCCTGCTAAATAGCCGAAAAGATAGTAACTCACCACTTCTCTGTATGTGCGTTTGTATGTATGTATGTGTATATATGTATGTGTATCTATGTATGTATGTATGTATATATGTATGTATGTGTATGTATGTATGTGTATGTATGTATGTATATATGTATCTATGTATATATGAATGTGTGTATATATGTATATATGTATGTATATATATGTATATATATTTATTTGTGTGTATGTTTATGCAACCAAATAATACATACATGTAGATATAAACGTTAATTCATATGTTTTTGAAATCAATTTATTAGTTGGAGATAGGAAATAGAAAGTTGGAGAGTATTCACTGTGTGCTAAGGTGCTATCGTAGCCACAATATTTCTGTATTCCTGGATTTTCCAGCATGTTGAATTTGTCTAAGCTAAGACATCTCACCTTACAATAAGTGAAAAAAATCTGCCGAAGGCTTTAAGAAAAACTGAGTTATTGCACACATTGTTAAACACTCTAGCAGGGGAATGTAAAAAACCATGTAGATTGTATTTTTCTATTTACCCTACCCTCACATCTGCTCAGATGCTAACAGATACAATGACACTATTTTTTAACAGTTCCTTTTTCACCGTCGTTGAAAAGGGTTGCTTTTCGTATTATATATTATCACATATTATTACATTTTATACTACACGTTCCTTATTTTTGATCTTGTTTACTATACAAGTGATTTTTTTTCCTGTTATGAAATTAGATAGGATCCCTCCATCAAAACAGATATGATGATTTCATTTTCCGATATTCGACGCAGTTGTAAATTCGTCTATGTATGAAGTACTTGTGTGTCATTTAGTCGCCTTGACCTGTAGGTTTACAACATTATCTAATCTGTGATGACAATTGAGAATAATATAGACGCCTGTCTTCACTTTTATTTACATGTTACCTTCGTGGTTATGAAGTTGTACTGTAATAAAAATATTCGGGTTTCATCCCCAGAGCTAGAAAAGTTCTGAAATCTTACCCCCAAAATCATTGGCTGGTGTCCGAGCATCCAGCTATGAACTTTGTCACTGGTCCAATGTAGTCCCTGAGAAGGGCACCGTTTAAGAACAGGAAATCAGAAAATGGGCATTAAAAGCAACAACAAGAATTGATGAAGCCTTTTCTCTACGGTTTTTTACATCATCATGTATTCCTAGCACGTTCACTTCAATTTATTTCTTCTTTGAATCTAACTGTCGGTCTGTCTGTCAGTCTGACTTTGTGGGGATTATTTTTGCCTACCTCTTCCTGTCTTTCTCTTACTGTAGCTCTCTATGCATCCACGTTCTTGTCCCTCTGCATTTCTGTCTGTCTCTCGTTCTCTCTCTCTCTCCGTCTCTGTCTGTCTGTCTCTCTCTCTCTCTCTCTCTGTGCCTCTGTGTGTCTCTGTGTCTCTCTCTCTCTCTTGCTCTATCTATTTCATAACTGGCTCGAAATTTCAGAATTTCAAGAAATTAAAACACAATGGTATGCATCCTTTTAAGCCACGTAGCAGTTTAGTTATTTAATAATTTAAAAAAGCAGATCAATTGATAATATTTTAGGCAAAAATACATATTGCTGACGATTTTAACTCTGGAGACCAAGAAAATATTCTGTTGGGTTTGCTATTTCCTAAAATAATTCAGGGGTAGGAGGTTTTGCAGAAAGCATGGTACAGGTAAAATATGGCAGTTACAGAGAGATTTATCATTGTTNCTCTGTGTCTCTGTCTCTCTCTGTTTCTCAGCCTCTCTCTCTCTCTTGCTCTATCTATTTCATAACTGGCTCGAAATTTCAGAATTTCAAGAAATTAAAACACAATGGTATGCATCCTTTTAAGCCACGTAGCAGTTTAGTTATTTAATAATTTAAAAAAGCAGATCAATTGATAATATTTTAGGCAAAAATACATATTGCTGACGATTTTAACTCTGGAGACCAAGAAAATATTCTGTTGGGTTTGCTATTTCCTAAAATAATTCAGGGGTAGGAGGTTTTGCAGAAAGCATGGTACAGGTAAAATATGGCAGTTACAGAGAGATTTATCATTGTTTGGGACCTTGACATCATGTCCCTAATGACAACATTACTGTAATCAAGTAAGTGTTGTTAAATATATATATATATATATATATATATATATATTTGACACAGGAAATGGCTAAAGAAAGTATGCTAACATTTACTTGAGTAAATCAAATATACTTTCTTTAGCCATTTCCTGTGTCAAATATTATTGTTATTAGCTGAAGGAGTTTGTCAGTGTTGGTTTGGCATATTTCCTGTGTCGAACATATATATATATATATATATATATATATATATATATATATATATATATATATCAATGTCCTGATGTGAGTAGAAGATTTAGTTTCGTCAGAAGCTTTTGATATAATGTCATTTCAGTTTTTATTTAGTATTAAAAGTTCCTCGAAGGACAAAAAAATCCAAAAAAGACCAGGAAATAACATTTAATATTCAAAGTCATGACAATGCTAACTTTACTTAACAACTACTCTGATAAATAAATATTCCCTCTTAATTCTCAAAGTCACTGAGGTAGGTTTATTATAAACACCACTATCCTCAAGTCGTTTTGAATATCTCAACTAGTTATAAATAAAAGTCGTGTTTAAATGAGTTTATCATTTTAGATAAATAAATCATTTTTATAGTCTGAAACTTGTAGATTTACAGAGAGGATGATTCATTTTCTTTTCTATTAAAAAAGAAAATGAATTATCCAAACTTTCCTTGTCAGACACTGTAATCTGGCAATACTAAATATATTTTAAGGTTTATATTTCAAATTCATATTGCAAAATACGTTACCCTAAGATAAAGATGTTACCTACAATTGTTCAGCAGTAAACCTAAAGATATATGTTCAGGCCCTAACCAGAGGTAAAAAAACCGTCAATAATATTCTGAAACATAAATAAAAACTCCCTGAAAGCAAAAAAATATTTTTACAAATGCCACAAATTGTAACCTAGATCGCCACAGGTGCACAAAGTTATTCAACTAAGCCAGACATTGATTTCATTCAATATACTTGACTATCTTGTAGGTAAAATTCTATTTGACATTGGCTTAATCAATAAATGGAAACTGCCAACAAGTTAAGCTTGCTTTTAACAAGCACTGCACCAGCAAAAGGCATCAGGTAAGTTTTTCCTACAAACGTAATCAATTTATGAGCTTGAATGTTGGTACAAATATAAATTTCATTTCGTTGTGCAAAATTTGTGAATGTTGCTTAAACTATGCAGCAACTTTTTAAACAAATTTGTCAATGATCGTATATGATTTGAAATAAAAGAGGTACTTACCATGTTCTCTGGATGTAGCCAAGATGATCCAGACGCATCAAGCTCGTCACCAATGCCTGTCATTTGCGAGTAACCAGTTAATATCTGAGATGGTTTGCAGTTAGCCGAAGTACTGGAATCCATTAGCATTTGTTGTAAGTGCTTTATATAGTCTATAGCTAGTCGTAAAGTCTTAACTTTTGATAGTTTCTTGTTTTTAGGGTCGGTTGGTACATGTTTTCTTAATCTCATAAAACCGTCATTCACCATTTTGACTCTTCTTCGTTCTCTTGCGTTTCTCCTTGCAACAGCAGCAGGTTCCTTTAACTTTGCTGGAAGTCTTGACATGGCTGTTCTTTTCCTCCCGCGTGTTGCCGTGGTAGTTGTAACAATACCAAATGTTGTATTGATAGTGCGACCAAGCGATGTAATCACAGGAGAGGACGGTGTATTTGTATCAAGCACAATCCCACCTGTGCTTGGAATAGTTGCAATGGTTGGATCAGCAATTACTGTCGTTATTCTTCCAATGCTTTCAATAACCGATGTTGGTTCGCCAGCTGCAATCGTAACAGGAGAGATGGCTACTTCTTCTTTTATAACAGTAGTGTCAGCTGATTTGCTTTCAGAATCTTGCTTTAATTTATCAGGTTTGACTGAAAGTTCTGGCATTATCTTGACTTGTTGATATACCTAGAAGCAAGAAAAGCTGTAATTGCCTGTCAACTCCAGGTATACACTGTAATTCAAACTCCTTTCCAAGGCAAAATTAAATAGTCTTGTTCTACTTTTCCATTGTTGAATGATGCTAAGCAAACTGTAAAAGCATTTCTTGAAATATCAAAATCTGTTACTAAAACTGAGAATTAATTTTCTCAATTTTATCGAATTGCCAATAATATAATATTCCTTATTTCTTTGCCATGCACCAAACCAACTTTGAAGGAAATTTTATTTTCGAATTTTAATACTGCTGTACTCAATATGGCTGTGACTGACAGTTGTTATAATATATGGTTTGCGAAATATTTGTGAGAAAGAAACTGAGTGTTCTCTTTATACCAATGACATGCGGGAAAACGCTAAGCTGTCCTTTCGTTCAATACAGTGATATTCTCACGATGATCGTAGAGAGGGGCTTACTCTATTTATATCAACATTGACAATCAGCATCTCAATCTCTTATTTCTTGTTCCCATCGTATAATTTTGTATATTCATAGATGCATTTTAAAATATATAAATTATGGATCTGCTCATTAGGTAACTGTATCGTAGAAACTGGATATGTTGATCAATGTAAGCGAAGCTTGTTGTATTGTAGATGAAATCTAATTTCTACGTTGATTTTTCTCTCCAAAACAATTCCTCGTATAGCAATCCTGAAATTTCAATCACTCGCAAGAAAAAAAAATTATAAAAATTTAAAAGTATTTTAGTAAATAAATAACTCAATACGTATAAAATCCATAAATTCTTTGAAGTCTTTTATCGATTATTCAATACTAAAAAAATCTACAAGGATGAATCAAAATTTTCCCTCTTGTTGATGTTATGTTCTTTTTATTGACAAGTGTCCTAACCTTCCAAAGGAAGCTTGAGATCTTCAAAAGATGTGGTCTGTTATTTATATTAAAAAAGTAGTAATTAGCTGCAGTACTTAGGTCGGTCCGCATTGCTTTCTGGGAAACAGCGTACTCCCATAGAGCGCTCTTTATTGTTTTCTTAATAGGGTGTACAATGGAAAAGCTCCAATATCCACACTCAAGCTCACATTGTACATTAAGACTTGAGTCGCCGAGTTTCTATTGTTATGTTTACAAGACTATTGAGAAGAACAGGAGGTCATCAACGCCTCTGAGTCCCAAAGATAAAGACAAATGAATACATTAAAGTTATTGTTTTTTACACAAGTCGGATCACTAGCGATAATGAGCAGGATTACGTTTTCAGTGTAGTGCTTTCCAGGAGTCAGGGGGAGAAATCAAAAGAGAGCCTTGTTTAGGGAACAGCTTTGGGGTATTGTGTTATACCATTATATACACCTGGTCAGCTTATTTAAACAATGGTAAGCAATATTTGGTTTCAACAGCAAATTGCAACATTTTTCTATCATCTGAACCCAGCACGCGTTGTAAAGACAATAATAAAAGCTATTGATATCTTTTTATTGAAATAAAAATGTATTCACTTTCTTCACTGTTTAGACTAAAAACACAACAGCAAAGATTGGCTTTTTCTGAAAAAAAATTTTGTTTGCGCTATTTTCTGTTTCTTTCTTTTGTTTGGTATATCTTGCACGAATATTCGACCTATCTTAAGCCAGGTAAATCTTACAGATATCTATCTCATTCCACCAAAGTGGGCCACTACGATCGATTAAAGCTTGCTGAAGTGCGACATCATCAGCTAAATACTAGACCTATATTGTTTTGAAACAAAAGAACAAGCTTTAAAAAGATAAGGAAAATGAACGAAGGGATAAAAAAAATCAATATCAGTGTTTTGCCTTCAAACACCGCCATGCCAGTCCAACAGTAATTTTGGTACAGAAAGAAGCTCCAATTTTTAACTACTTTCGGTATACTTCGATGGATATCTATACAAAAAGGTCTTTTAAAAAATTGCTTTCATTACGGTAACGAAAATAGGATGACAGGACTCTCAAATTTTAATACCTTTGAACTATTGTGTTACGCACGTGCGTTGAATTATTCATGACTGATTGACCAATCATAGCCATTGTTAGACATTCGAAATAATTTGATTAATATTCATGAGGGTGAGAGAAGCACCTGTTCAGTTTCATTTTCCTTAACAAAAGTTGATGCGTAGCCATGGTTCGATAAGTGAAATCGGAAGAGTAATCACTTTATAAACACAGGGGGCTAATACAGTTTGTTTTAAGACACACAAGGGTTTTTTTTCATAGAACTGTTCTCTCACTTGCTCTTGTTTACAGACCAGGGCATTTCTATTTCAAACTTAATTCGTTCACAGTTGAAAACACGAAATAGAGTGCATTATTTCCTTAACTTATAATATTGATTTTACATAGAGTTATTATACTTCTCGTCATTCTATTTTTAGGCTTTCAATGCTTCTGTAGTTTTTGTCCCTTCAAGAATGTAGCCATACTAAATGCTAGCAAATAATTTCAAAGATAGATAAAATATTACCGAAATACATAGATAAATAAAAGCAGTAACAATATTTGCAGTCACAGTATGATGACAAGTAGCATTAGAGGTAATAGTGGTTATACTAATAATAGTAAATAGTAGTAATAGTAGAAATAGTAGAAATAGTAGTAATAGTAGTAATAGTAGTAATAGTGGAAATAGAAGTAATAGTAGTAGTAGTAGTAGTAGTAGTAATAGTAGTAATAGTGGTAGTAGTAGTAATAGTAGTAATAGTAGTAATAGTGGTAATAGAAGTAATAGTAGTAATAGTAGTAATAGTAATAGTAGTAGTAGTAGTAGTGATAGTAGTAAAAGTAGTAATAGTAGTAATAGTAATAGTAGCAGTAGTAGTAATAGTAGTAATAGTAGTAATAGTAGTAATAGTAGTAATAGTAGTAATAGTAGTAGTAGTAG
>RDPX01000533.1:328966-339400 GCA_003991215.1 Morbakka virulenta
TGTGAAACAATGCTGGGTATGCGCGTATCAAGAGGCTAGACATTGTGATGAACAAGAGTGTCATACTCGCAAGAAGATTTCGTCATCAATCTTAAGAGTGCTCAACAACATAAAGTGTGTGTGTGTAGGGGGGAGTGGGCAAATACAGTTTATTCTGCAGAAATATGTTTCGCTTATATATGTATATAAGTACCATGCAGCTGATAGTTTCACGATATTTCGTTCATCAGGCTTGATGATCGAAATATCGTGAAACTATTAGTTGCAATCATAGTTCTTATTTTTCGTGTTTTACCTTATCTATATTGCTCTGCTTATGCATTGAGCACTTTTTCATACGAATACACAAAATTACACACACACAAACACACACACATAAATATATATATATATTAGTACAATAATGCCTAAGTTTTTTATTGCTTACAAATATAGGTATTTCCAGTTGGTAGCCTTATGGTTTACAGGCTTGTAGCTTAAGGTTGTACTACCTCGCTGAGTTTTCTGCCTCTGAATATAAGAAATGATCAAGTATAGTCATAATAAACTAAAATACTTTGAAATCTTCTATACTTAAAGAAATCTTCTTGTTTGACACCTGTTTTGATCATGGCAAGATTCAATATCTTTTCTGTATTGCGTGTTTGGATAACTTGTGTTGTCTGGTACCTTTCAGTCTTCATACTTGTCTCTCGGTGATGTCAGGTTCAGTCTTCTTTTGAGGTCATTTAAGCGATTTAAACAAGCTGGCCACAATCATGCAACAAGAGATCTAACATCTCTATTCTACATAGAGAACTTGCTCAAAGTGTTTTCTTATTTGTGGCCCTAAACAAACCAGCCGTGAACAGCACTGACTACGCCATCTTTGAGATTCACTGAAAATAAGCCTTAATCAGAAACAATATTACAGATTACGGCAAACCTCACCTTTACAATTTTGCAAAATATGTCAACAATATTAGCAAGGCGCTTAACCTTATACATAGTCTTCCAATTAAAGACATGAGGTCGTATTAGGGTCAATTGTTTAATAGCTGTCTATGGCTTTCATCTTAATATTGTCTCCAGTAACAGAAGGTAGTTGTCTTGTCAGTAGCGTTAAGAATTGTCCAAACTTCAACAGACCAAGGGATCATAGTTACTAAATTTTTCATAAGTCCCAGATTTAAGTGGTCCTTCTATAAGCTGTTTATCTATGGACAAACCAATACGCTTACAAGAAGGTCAGCCAATATCAATTCATTGCTAAACTCAACAATTATTTCACTGCGCCATAAGGACTTTTTATACACAACACAAAACAATTCTAGCTCAAATAATTGCAATCAAGAGGTCATTCTCTTGCACGATTCAACTAAAAATCACTCTTGGCACTCTCAGGAAGAAAGTAATTAAAATGTTAAACTCAATGTCTATAAATACCAAAGTATAAAATAATACTATATAACAATGTTTCTTATTTTGATAACCTCTCGTGTAATAATAAGGAAATAATTTCTTGTTTACATAGACAAGATTAGCGTTATCTAATGATAAAACTTCAGATGGCAACAGTATTTTGCAATGATTAAACGTCATATTGAGTATTATCTATTTTAAGAGAGTTTTGTATCAACTAGGATGCTACATAGACAGACAGAAGTTATCAAACATTTGCAGATACGAAGAATGGTCTTTGAAACAAAATAAATTAAAGATCTTTTTCACTCTATGGGTGTTACTTTTTCATTAAAAAAAAGTTACATTTTTTTAGTCAATATGAAAATCAATGTATTACTGCAGTGAAATCTAAGGTAGATATTTCAGTAAAAATCTAAAATCTATTTATTTAAACAAGATCACATGGTTAACTGAAAGAATTGTTGATGCATAGTGGCTTTTTGAAGAAAGTTATAGTTTTCAATCAATTTTATCTCTATTTTAACAGTATTAGCAAATAAAGCTTCAAAAACACAATTCTATTACTGGATAATTTCCTCGTTATTTACTTTCAGAGTTGTACCTTGTTATCATTATTGGCATTCGCTATTTTATGCTAAAAATCAAGCCTTGGGACACATCAAGGGAGTTTTGAATGAAAGTATATGTAAATATTAAGATTTCATTCTCTTCTTTGCATTCGGCAGATAAAAGGGTCTGAATTTATGAAAGCCTAAGAAATCTAATTCGAGTTTAGAAACATTACTCATTATGGACTCAATTATAAACTATCATGTTATTAGGAACAATACTTAATTAACAGAATGCAAAGCTGGCCTATAGAAATGGAGCAAAGATCATCACTCGAAGGGCCTATGTATCATTTGATTGCAAAACTAGGAAGGAAATCTAGCTCGTATGTTCTTCATACTAAGAAATCAAGTTTTATTATTGTTGGCATTGAGGAGCCGTGGCTTAATGAATAGTGAAGTTGCACCTTAACCAAAACGATCCGGCTTCGATTTCCGGAGAGAACCAAAAGACTTCGGAACTTAACAGACGACAAAGCCATTGGTTGTTGTCAGAAAGCGCCTTCAGCCAAGAAATTCTTCACTGCCAAAACCAAGTCCCTCTGAAAAGCATCGTCTGATCACAGTTACTGGGGAAAATGACATTAAAACGTGTAAGACGTTATATCATAATGGCTGTAGTGATCAAGAGCCCACAACCATTCACCTATGACTACTAAGGGCAGTGTAAAGGTCACTCACCTTTTGTCCTTTGATTTATATGCTCGCAGATCAAAGGACAACATATTCAGTAGGGCACCCTAGATACTTTTTTATTTTACATCGATTTTTTATGTTTCTGTCAAAGTAGATTAAGGTGTTGAAAAATAAAAAATTAATTTCTTATCTATTTTCTAACGTTAAAATGAAAACAAAACTCTTGATTGTTTTTCTTAAAACTCTTCCAAAACTTTCTGGCCTAGACTAGCTATCCTTCACACCATCTTTTGCAGTTTCAATGTTTGATTTTTCTTCATGCATTCAAATTCCTTGTACTATATTTCCAGCTAATACAATTTTGTTTTTACTGAAAAATAGTTATAGAAACAAAAATATTTAATTCGAATAGAGATATCCTTGAGAATCACAGCGACGTAGTTTCGAAGGAAATAAATGGTACTATTCAATGCTTTCAATTTCTTCGGTCAAATAAAATACGGTCAATAGGTGCAAAAGCGAGGCAATGAAGAACCAGCACGACAGCAGTACATACCAAGCAAAGCATGGTATTTGGCAAGCCTTACATAGTTTCATGGATTTCGAACCTAAAGAACGAGCATTGTTTGGTATGTTTACAATTGCAATGTCTCTATGACATACCTGGTAATACACTGCACCTAAAATCCGGCGTCAAAGGAGAGGTAGAATCTCCGTGGACATGATACCTTTGCTTAGCTCTAACTTGCTTGTATGTATATATAGTTATTGCTATTTGTTAGGAATTATTGATCACTACACATTCCATTTGTATCAAAAGTTACCAAACCCAATTTCCACTTTCCTACAACGTAGAGCTCTTTGTGACCACCTTTCAATAAGAAAACAAGGCTGATAGGAAGCATAAAAGTAGATTAATTTGTACTTAACATCAATTATAAACATTCTTTATCAATACCTGAAAATACATTAAAAGATATTAGCAGAATTTTTTCTCCATTTTCTTCACCAAAGAAACAAATTGCCATACTTCCTAAATAGAAGCAGCTCTTGAAAGAAGACCACCTCTGAATAACAGCTACTTTGGAAACTTAGATCTGAAAATACAAAGAGTTGCAATGACATGATTTTTATTTACATTTCACTTCGATTTTACCTGTTAACTTATCTACTTCCTCTTCTTAATATTTTTTACTCATCGTCTTGCATTTCATCATGAAATCTTGGCTTTGGTACACATTCAACACTTCCATTTTGATTCTTTAAAAAAGCTGAAAGACATTTTTAGCTTTTTTCTAAGCTGGTTAGCACTCATACTTCACTTGGTTATTTGCAGTTATCCCATATGAAGCGAAGGGTTTCTTTACCATATTTTATTCGATTTTCGTGCAGGCTTTTACAATCGAATAAACTATTTTTATAAAATATTTTTTGGCTTCATGTAAGGGTTCTAATGCTATTTCTAACAGAAATAATGAAATGCCTTAAAAAATAAGCAAACAAAACTGCTCTTGAAGACAAGCCTCTTGAGAAAAACCGCTAAAATCTACAAATTTTATTTATCTCCAAATTGTTGTGTGATGTGTTACAAGAGATGTAGTCGGGCTTTAGATTCGTGTTTGTATTTGTTTATTTACTTGTTTTGATATTAGATATTAATGTAAAAACTGCTAGCTTGACATAAATATCTGATTGGCCACATATTAATGAGATAAGACTCACGCACTCACTCTACATAACTCTTCATAACTAATTTAGAACCATTTGGAGCATTCATCTCATAACGCACGTATCATCTAGAATCTTCCGCAACATTTATACACTTCAAGAACTCTTTCTCAGAAACGTCTATATTTAGAATCCCGGGATCATTCAAGTTAGGCTAATCCAATATTACATCATTTGAACTGTTATTATATCTTGTAATTAGTGAATAAATAACACAATGTAACAAAATTTCAAAAAAGTTTTGCTTGACTCATTTTTATTGTCGATTCTGAATCAGTTTTTTTGCGCTGATTCCAAATATGCTATTGGTTTTTCTGTAGCATCGTTCGTTCTTCCACAAGTACTATCTTTGCATTTTTGGTACCTCGCATTTTTGTGGTGCCTTCATTTTGGTCTGGAGAATTGATTACGCAAGAAAAAACAACAGATTTGCAGCAATGAATCTTTAGAAAGTTGAACTTGAACGGGTCGCTGCATACTAATGTTAACTGATCAAACATAAACTTATATTGAGCCGACTAGATGTCTAAGCTTCCCGTCTAGGCTCCTACCATTGTGCTAATTCAGCGCTTTTTGTTTGTTTGTTTGTTTATTTAGCAAGCACCAATAAGAGCGATGTGAACAAAGTTGTTGATGTACAATGACCTTTAGTGTTTTGCAGCATAATAAGTATAATTTCAATCATGGGAAAGGTGATAAGAAAACAAGCGTTACCTTCGCTTCATAACTGCTTCATATTTTGTGAAAAGTTTCCTCAACATTGCTCAGGATTCATCTTGGGATATTAATATTGATGTTTTCTTAATTTTACGATGTCTAGCATAAACAGGACCTGTAAGAACTCTCCCAACAATTTCTGTTACGTTTGTGGGTATTACATTACCAGAAAGCAAGTCTCTTATAAAATCACGAGAGGGAATAAGTCTTGGTTAGCCTATCGACTGTACTTTGGGATGCCAATGGGCGATCAGGATAAGCCATGGGCTCCGCATGTCATATGTGGTACGTGCCGATCAAGCCTGGAAGGATGGCTTAGAAATAAAGGAAGAGTAATGCCATTTGCAATTCCACGAGTATGGAGAGAGCAAAGCAATCATCATGACGATTGTTTCTTCTGCATGATCGATGTTTCAAAGTATAGGAAGGGAAAAGGAAGAACATCTCTTCATTATCCTGACATTCCGTCATCCAGAGCGCCTGTTTCTCATGATGTGCAGCTACCAGTACCGCAGCCTCCCGAAAATGTAAGTACGATGTATCTAGTGATTTCAGCAGTGTGTTGCACAAATCAATTTGGACATTTTTTTNATTCATTATTATTCATCTTTTCTTGTTGTTGCTCTCTGATCTTTTATGTTACGCTGCAGAAACCCAGGTCGTAACAGGTCTTTATGAAGAAGCAGCCATGTCTTAAGATGTTTTGAAATGGTGACCATGTTTAATTATTTTGAGAACAAGAGGGAAAAAGAAATGTTGATAAGAGAGAGTTATTGGTCTATACGATAATATATCATCCGTGGCAAAAAGAAGCCAAAGTAACCAGAGTATCGCTAGTTTGGATTCGCAAGGGAACTGTAGTTAACAATTGATGAGTTTTGTTAAACTGATCAAACAGATGAATCATCCAGAACCTATGTATCTTTTTTGATAACAAGCAAGCTCCACATCAAAGTTATTTAAAAGACCACCTCAAAACACAATTTGGAGTAAAACTGTGACGTTTTTTGTCTCAATAGCACAAGAAGTTTGAGTAGTTGGAGTACACAGAATAACGCAACGAGTGCTTCTTTATCCATGTAGAGAGGTTGTGTCAACTCCGTTAGAGAAAACGTTTACACGTGTTGAATTTCGTGACCAGCAAAATGCACCATAAAATGAAGGGATTGTGTCGACATATGAACGGCCGCATGGACAAACAAGCAATGGCTACCTACGAACAGTGAAATATTCAGAAGAGACTAAATTATGTCGCTGTGGTGTCAAGTTTTGGATCAATTAGTAGTGGCCAAAAGCTGTGGTTGTTTGAAGATTTTTATGTAGTAAAATATTTGTGTGCAAACGGTCTTTTCTTTTGTGGTCAATCTGAATAAGATATTGATACAATAGATTGTTTTTGAGTGCATTTTCGCAACTTCTGTTCCCACTTGAACCAAAATGGAAAAAAAATCACAAAAGCTTTCTAATAATACCACGTACACTCTGCATGACATACAGGATTAAGTTCTCAAGACCTTAGCATTCTTAGTGAAGAATAACGTTGCTAAGGGTGTACATAAAGCAAAGCTTGTCATGATTATGGCAGATGGGACTACTGATAAATACAGAAGAGAAGTTCAAGAATTAGTTTGCTGTTACGTAAGTGCTGAGGGGAAATTGAAGGAGCATTGCCTCAACATCAAGGAAACCCATGTACAGTCCGCTAACGGTGTTTCTAGTTTTGTCAGAGAGTCCTTGTAGGAATTGAACATTTGGCAGGTGGTCTTATGTCACAGTCCTTTGATGGTGCTAGTGGGATGTCGAGTGACTATGGGGGTTGGAACGCCCTATTTGTGGTTTTCGTGATGGTTGTACGTTCACTGCTTTTTACATAAGATTAATCTAAAAGTCACTTCTGTTGTCCAAATATTAAGGAGTAAGCGAATATTCAGCTGTCATCAGCGCACTACAATTCCTTCAAAAAGCAGTTAGGCAAATGATTGCACAGTAGAAAAATACCTAATTACAATGCAATGTTCTTGCCACTTCAGAAGTATCAGCAAGGTGAACAAGAATTGTTCTTAACTCTTTCAGTGGCATCGAGGTAAGAAAATGGAAAGTGAAGACCGTGCTCTGGCAGTTGGGCTCCTTAATCAAATGGGTTGCAACAAGGAAGATTGATTGTTTATGTTCATCAATGCTATGCTTATGGAAGTACGTAAGCTACTGTCCTTGTTGTGAAACTATTTGAACCTTTGGATGAAAATCAATTTCTGAGTTAGAGTTAGTGTATGATATCTAGTCGAGGCGTGGCAACATGACACATGAGAATGTACGGCGTCTGACTGGTGATTTTTTATGCAAAGTCACCTTCACACAATGTGTGTCAAAGGCCAAAGAGAACTGGCATATTTCCACATAGTCTTGACAATTTTGTGGTCACTGAAGTCTTACCAATTGTAAACAATCCATCTCCAAACATTAACATTTTTAGTGAATGCTTGGATTTGTTAATTACGGCATCCAGCCGAAGGTTTTCTTTACAAAATGTCTTATTGCGGAAAGCTTTATCTGTCTAGCCATCGTCCTCCATTTATTGTAGTGTTTTGAATAGTCCCAACAAATTCGCTGAGTATAATTTATATCTAAAAGAGAAAGGTCTCCAGGTCTTTGTCAGCAAAAGACCTGGAGACCTAGATCGCCCTAAACTCACTGCACAAGAAACAATCGGGAACATCCCAGAAAATATAATCATAACCATTTCGTTATGTATCATTATTTATATTAAAATTTCAATGCCTTTACAAAATATTACTCAGACTATTTAAAAGTACTTTGTACAAAGTACCATCCATTTCATCCATCCATTTCATTTTTCTCTCTTTTTTAAATTGCAGATTTGATCACGTATCTTATTGCTCTTGTTCCAATCCAGTTAAAAAACCAACTCTAATCTACGAGCAATGCAAAGAAAAATCATAAGTGTAGATTTCAACTCATGAAAAAAAGCACCAAAATTGTTTGAAGAACATATCAGGATGTCATAAAACCTCTCTGGATATGGAAAATATTTTTGTTTCCTGCCTGGACATAGCCGAGTTAACCAGTAAAAGCCATAGGAAAAGAAAAGCGATAGAGAGAAAACACTTAATTGATATCGTCAAATGCTTGCATTACTTGGTCAAACAGGGAATTACTTCACAGGGTAACCCTGACAATGACAATTTCATCCAACTGCTAAAACTTCTGGGTTGTAAAAAACCGGTCTGCTGAATCTGTTCTGAAAAAGTCAACAAACAAATACATGCACAATGATATCGGAAACGAAGTTTTGAATATCATGGTTCAACATAGGGTCCGTGAACTACACACAAAAGTCAGCCAATACCGTTTTTTCGCCACCATGGATGATGAGTACACAACCATAAGCAACAAACACCAGCTTACCTTTTGTGGACTAACTGTGACTGGCGAATTAGAAATTCATATACTTTTTTTGTATCCTACAAACTCAATAACCTTACAAGTGATACAATTGTTCATACACTTCAGTATATTATGTTGCTATTTAACTTGTCTTTATATGATTGTTGAGGGCAGAACTATAACTAAGCAAGTGACACGATGGGAAAGAAATCAGGCATTGCAAGGACAGCCATTATGACGCATTACCATGGTCACAGTTGATGTCACGTGGTCAGGTTTTGGCTGATACAATGAGTTTAGTTGGTGAAATCTGCTTTTGGTGAAATTCAGCTCAATTAATGAGGTCTTGGAGGATGACTTCGAAGTTAAGAAGGGAAGGAACGACAGAAAGCTGAGCAATCTTTGTATTGCAAGCTGAACAGTAAGACTTCATGTTTTAGGAGAATAACTGCAAATATTTATTCACATAAGAAAAGAGAAAATGGGTAGTATAAGTGACAATTGATTCACTAAACACCATAAAGGACATGAAATAAGATGTCGAATGTTATTTGAATCGATGAAGCTAAAGGCAGCCACGTTCGATGCAGAAGATCCGGTACTCCCAAGAAAACGCCACAAGCCTGATTACTTAAACCTACATTTCATGAGAAGGAACATTTCATTTTCAAGCTCTAGATGATATCATCATGGAAATAAACGAAATCTTCAATCAGCTATGCATCAGTTCTTTGCTTCCGTTGAGCAGCTGCTATAAAAATCAATCAACAATAAAGTTGATTGAACATAGCTGGTAAATTTAGCGATAACCGTGATGTTCCTGCTTTACCGGCAAAGCTTGCCGTGTTGTGCACACCGTTCAAGGTCATGGAAATTGTCAACTTTGACGATATTGTACATAAGGTAAAAGCATCTACAGAAGAGTTCCTTTTAGTCAAAAGTCTCATCACCATCATTAAAATAGTTTTGACTGAACGTACCCCAACTACTTCTCCAAAGCTCTCTTTCTCATTAGCGCGACGAATCAAAATATATTTACGCTCAGCCATGACAAAGAAACAATTTAATCCATTATCAATTTTAACCACATCCAAAATACCTAGTAGACAATCTGTCTTTGGTCAATGTTGCTAATGACTTTGTGGAAAGTAAAACAAGTTGTCTTAGCCATTCGGGGAAAGTTTATTGATTCTATCATTTGAAATGTACTTATAATTTTTTTAAATGTTTCAAATGAAAACTGTGTTTATCTTTTGACAACCTTTAAAGAATTCAAGGTGATCAAAAGTTTTGATGTTTTGTACAAAAAGAGAGAATAAAAGAGTCAATGTAGCCTGCGGATTTTTTTAACCGTTTGATTTCAATGCTAATTTTAACTTGGCCCCCAACCAATCCCCTGCATTAAAGAATTTGTTGCGTGGGTCTTGCTAAAGTTTGCTTTGTGTTGGCTCTCTCTCGATCTGTATAATTACGTTGATTCATTTAGGAGGTCTGTGGGGTTTTCAGTTGATTAGCCAACAACTCCAAGACAAAGCTCAACCCACCCGAAATAAAAGGCAATTGAAAAGCTGTTGAAAATGTATGTATGTATGTATGTATATATGTATGTATGTATGTATGTATGTATGTATGTATGTGTGTATAGTATATATATATGTATGTATGTGTGTATGGTATATATGTATACTTACTTACTTATCCTCTGTGTTCTGCTTCTTTGGTAGTCGAGGACACCCCATAGATGCAATCAGACCTTCGTTGAAACGTTTCCAGTTCTTCTTCTCTCTTGCTTTTTCCCTTAGGCTCTGGAGCTGTTTTCTGGTACGGAGTTGCCAAAGTCCGGAGTTTTTGATGTCTTCACGGATGGTGCTGAGAAGATTTGTAGAGTGGCGTCCTATTCTGGCTTTATACATTGTTATTTATATATATATATATG